>VNJU01007560.1:2891-14779 GCA_008042675.1 Drosophila seguyi | reverse complement strand
GTTTTGAAGCTATCTGAATGAAACTTTGCAGATAGTCTTCTATATGCTCTCACTACTATATAAGTCGGAACGGGCCGGATCGGACGGCTATATCATATAGCTGCCATAGGAACGATCGGTAAATTTTAATGAAAAAAATTATAACTTAACCAATTTTTAAGATATTTGCATAAAATTTTAGATCTGACCATTTGGTTATATTTTAAAATTTCTGTTTTAATTTTATCAAAATCAGACCACTATAACATATAGCTGCCATAGGAAAATATATATCCGTTTGGCTTTGTTGCTAGCAACATTTTTCGCCAGCAACACTCTGGCAACATTTATTTTATGACAGTACCCGAGAAAGCGAAAAAGTCAGAACATTTTTCTTCTTTTTTATCTACTTACTGCAAGGGTATTTAAACTTCGGCATGCCGAAGTTAGCTTCCTTTCTTGTTTAAGTTTATATTGCTTATACACAAAAAATATAAAATAATAAATACTACAATATCAAGCCACTTAAAAGTTTCACTGACAAATGTGCAGAGTTTATTTTGTAAAAATACTTATGCCGACTAGTGTATGTTTCTTGAGAAAATTATAATTTATTTGGAGATTCATTTCCAAGTCAATTATGCTTTAGAAAATAAAAGTAAATTCAAAATGGAACTTAAAAACTATTTTGAGATCTTCTCAGTCAATCAAGAAATTAAAATTAATGAAAATTGAAATAAAGAAAATAAAACTTAAACAATTTGAGTTCAACTCAGCAAACAAAAAGAAATTAAATTAATTTTAAACATAATAAATAAATAAAACTTAACTTGTTTGTCATCCACTGGTTTTTATTCAAAAATAAAACCATGTTGATGTTTTTTGGTTTCAGCGAGCATCTCTTCTCGTTTATAACAAGGCCTGCTTTGCTAAACATTCTCTCATTCTCAGTGGGGGTTGCAGGCACTCAAAAGTATTTTTTTACGCATGTTTTCAAACCTTCGTCATTTAAAATCTGTAAAAAAGGTTTATGTTTAAGGATATGTTTAAGTCAAAATTTTACCTTCCAAAAATCCAAAGGATTTAACCCAGAGTCCAAATTTGTCGAGTTCAAATATTGGCGAAGGGCCAATATAGAATCCACTCGATCGTTTTTGATTTTTTGGCTTTTATTTAATTCGAAAAAGCGGAAAAGTTGAGGCTTGGCTTGGGTTTCTGGTATTGGCGGCTTTGACGACGTTGACGCACTGAAGGACGCAGAGTTGACTTGTGTTAGCTCCTCTAACACCCGCGTAACTGTTCGGTTTTCGTACGGCAGCAACCTCTTTTTCACTCCTTCAATAAGAAAATTGCAGGCCTAACGGCCTACCTCAGTCTGCAGATCAGGTTTTACATTTTCTTAGTTATGGAGCAGACCGCAAACAACTGGAATTATTGCCGATACCGTGACTGTCGTGCTGGATGATGTGTGTACTGCAGCATACTTGAAAGGCGAGAGGATTCCTTTAAGGTCTTCTAAAATACTTATCTCGTCAGCCGAAAGTGTAGTATATTGTGGGGTATTTAGAAGAACCTTGGCTATGGCGTATTTTGTCAATAATATACGCTTCACCATATAATACCCACTGTTCCACCTAAGGAATGTACCGAAAAGAAACTGCACACTTTCAATTGTAAAAAGCTCTCAGTGGGAGCTTTCGATCATGCCATGCGGTGCAACGTTAGAAAGCTCTATTAATTCTGCGTTGTTTGCATGTTCTCTTTTCACTATTTGTTTTGCACATTTCGCAATGGCTCGTATTGAAGAACACGTCCGTCTAAAAATTGTGCACAATTACTGCACAGAAAACGGTGTTTCGTACCGAAACTTAGCCAAACGCTATAAAGTAAGCGTTAATAGTGTTAAGAATATTATTATCAAATTTGGGAAGACATGTTCTCTAAAAGATTTGCCAAAAACTGGCAGAAAAAAAGGTCCAAGGGATGCCAGCGTCGATAAGATAATTGAGAAAAATCCCACGTCAGTTCGAGATTTGGCCAAAAAAGCGCGAACGAGGGTAAGTATAGTGCAGCGCATAAAACAACGGCATATCCTAAACCTCTAAAAAACAAAAAGTGCCAAAAAAAAGTTTGCGCCAACAAGAAGTCGGCAAAACGAGAGTACGCAAGCTTTATGATCGCTTGCTCACTGATGCAGTGGAATGCGTCGTAATGGACGACGAAACATATGTAAAATTGGACTCAAAAACATTACCAGGCCCCCAATTTTACACAAAAGCCAAAGGTGAAACAATTAGCGACTCGGTCACCGAAATAGAAGTGGACAAATTTGGGGAGAAAGTCCTGATATGGCAGGCAATTTGCACATGTGGCCTAAAAACCAGCCCATTTTTCACAAATGGCACAATAAACGCAGAGGTTTACCAAAAAGAGTGCATTAAAAAACGTTTAATACCGTTTTATAGAAAGCACAACGTGTCGACAATATTTTGGCCAGACTTAGCGTCAGCGCACTATGCCCGGTCAACATTGGCGCTCCTTGAGGCGGAGAACATCAAGTTTGTTTCAAAAGAGGAGAACCCACCAAATTGCCCAGAGCTGCGTCCCATTGAGAGATATTGGGCCATCGTTAAGCGAAATTTAATAAAAAATGGTAGTCTCTCCCAAAATAACAAAGAAATGAACAAAAACTGGATGCGTGCAGCCGCAAGGTCACCAAGGAGGGTGTGCAGAGCCTGATGAGAGGAGTTAAGCGAAAAATTCGCTTCAAAATAAGAAGTTAATTTTTTTTTGATTCTGTTTATAAAAATTGAAAGTTTAGTTTTGCTATAAAAAGAACAAAAAGAAAAATTGAAATCGAATCAAAAACATAAAAGTTATAGTAGAAAGAAAGTGTGCAGTTTCTTTCGGTACATTCCTTAGTAGGGCATTCTTGTTTGAGGCTGTAAGGGTTTTCGCAATCCTGGGCTTCTTTTATTTTCGCGTAAGCAATTGTACTGCTTTTAAAAAAAGACACAATTTGTTTGCATTTATTTTTTCTGTGGCCAAACAGCCCTGTACAGTCAAGTTAATGAAATGGGCAAAGCATGGAACATGTCGTATGTGAAGAAGTTCGCATGCTTTGACCATGTTTCTAGCGTTCTCGGTAACAATTGCCGAAACTTTGTTTATCACTTTCCAGTCTTCAAGTATTTTAGTTAAAGTGCTCGAAATATTTTCCCCTGAATGGTTTGTTTCGTCAATCAGCTTTTCGGTGGACAAAACAGCATTCTGCAATTCAAAATCTTCAGTTATGAAATGGCACCTTAAAGTAATGTAACATTCGTTGGCCCGCGAAGTCCAACAATCCGTAGTGATCGCACAGTAGTTTATTTCGCTCAACATACTGGATAATTTACTTCGCATATCATTGTAAGCGTTTGTCATAATTACATCCCTTAAAGTTGTGCGAGATGGCAAATCATACCTCGGGTCAAGGAGAGTTATCAAATTTCTGAACCCTTTGTCGTCAACGACACTAAACGGGCGCAGGTCGGACGTAACTTATTCGCATACAGCATTATTAAGGATTCGTTTGCGGTTTGATGAAAATTCATATATCTTCTCCACTCTGCCACTCGTTTGGTAAAACTTACCAGACGCATTGCATTTGGCGGACCTGCCATTATCCGGTTGAGTGAAATAAGCCCGCACAGATGAATTTCCATATTTCATACGCTTACTTGAACGACTCAAACCACTCTCGAATCCGGAATTATTTTCCTCATCGCCAACAAATTTGAAGATGAAAATATTGTTAAATACAACAATGTGACTGTAACATACTACTGTAATTACTTTTGGTGTTCCGCTCTTTCAAAGAATTTTTCTCAATTTCAAACCGCCGCTAACACCAATATCCTTTTAAAGTCTACAATAATTATATTATTGAGTATATTACATGTAATAAAACAAATATGTACTATATATTTACCTTTCCGTGCAATGTGCTTTTTCTAAGTGGTGGTTAAACTTTGTTTTTCTTAGGAACGGTAAATTCCAGAAAACATCGAACATCGCTGTTTTGACAAAATTGAAAAACATCGATGTATCGATGCATAGTCGATGTTCCTTCCAGCTCTAGTCTGAGACCAAAATTCGTGGGATGTGTCCCGAGAACCGGGTGGCTGTTGCTCGTCTGCCATGACAACAACGCAGCCGAGTGGGTCAGGCGCATTTTTAGCCTTATCAAGGCTAACAGTTCGTTTAGCGTGGAGCTGTTGTAGGAGGGCCGGTTCCCCCCGGCCAGCCTTGTGCGAGGCTACTCCGCCAACAGCTTGCAGTTGTCGAATGAGAAAGTTCTCGCTTATGTTCGTAAGCAGAACGACCTCGATACCACCCAGTGAAGAGTAGTGCAGTGGACCACACAAGGTGAGATGCTGCACCACCCAGGGCTACAGCAAGGACCATGATGTCGGTCACAGCATCTAGGCTACCGAAAGGAACAAGTCTCGACGAGGCAAGTGCGGCAGCCTCATCCACCGCTCCAAGGAAGAGCCATGAGAACCACAAGGGTTCTCCAGGCGAACCTGCACCATGCCAGAGGGCCGTCGGCAACCCTGTGTAGGACATTCGCGGAGCAGAGAGTCGATCTGGCCTTAGTCCAGAACCATGGTCGATCTGTGGCCAAATTATAGGACTAAACTGCGGCTCAAGTAAGCTGTTATATGACCGCAGTGGAGGCTATCCTTTTGGATAAAAACGTAAAACAATTCCCATTAACCAACTTTATCTGCAGGGATCTAGTTCCAACAGCCATTGAGGTGGCCACAGCGAAAGGCGTCCTGGGGGTGGTGGTGTCGGAGGTCCAGCAGCTCGTCAACTCGTGTTGTCAATCAACGGGGTGAGTGCCTTCTTGAATATCAATTAGATGTAGTCAATAGAGGGTGCAAACCCACTTTTAGAAACGCTATTCGGGAGGGGCTATTGGACCTCACTATGGCCAGCAATTTCCTATCCGATTGTATAACGAACTGAAGGGTTACCGATGAAGACACGCCATCAGACCACATGCACATCCGGTTTGACCTGCCTGGCCAATCGGAACTCAATACTTCGCTGTACAATCGAAAGAAAACTAATTGCAACATGTTCAAAGCCTCTGTTGCTATGAAAGCTGACCAACCCATCACCAACTTTGCGTCTGTGAGTGACATGGACTTGGATGCTGACCAGCTTTATGATAGCACAGTTCTAAAGCGCCACAGGGTGAATCGCGAGATTCCCTGGTGGAGCGATAGACTTTCAGGTCAAAGACAGGAAATTCGCAGGCTCTTCAATAGAGCCAAAGCGAATCGGGACTCCTGGGACATTTATTGGAGTGCTCTCACGGAATATAATAAGAATATTAGAAAAGCTAAGCGGGAGAACTGGCGCAACTACTGCGAAAGTGTGCAGGCAATGCCAGAAGCAGCTAGACTCCAAAAGGTCTCCGCTAGATCGTTATTTTACCCAAGACCGTAAGGACACGCTAGAGCTATTGCTTCAAGTGCATTTCCCAGGGTCTCGGAACCTCCACCGATCAGGAGCGATCACAGTCTGTTCGGTATTATCTTCGATCCTGAAAAGGTCAGGTGTTCAGTCAAATCTATTAGCCCCTTTAAAGGCCCGGGGGGCGATCTTATTTTCCATTATTCCTTTCTTTCTCAAGACTGCGGAGCGGCTGGTGAACTTGCACGTGAGGTGCACTCTCCAGACCACCATGCCGCTACACAAAACACAATTTGCTTACATCAAAGGCGGATCGACGGAGGTCGCTCTTCACCATTTAGTCAGCAAGATCGAAAAATCTTTCAAATCTAAGGAAATTGATTTATGCTCCGTCCTGGACGTAGAATGTGCTTTCGACAACACTGGCTATCAGACAATCTCCAGAGCTCTATCTCATAGGAACATTGAGGCAGTTACCGTAACCTGGATAGAAGCAAAGAGTATAAAACTATATAGAGGGGACATCTCATACAAAAAAATGTGTTCTATGGCGGGTTCCAGCGGTAGAACCCGCATTTTACCCGTGGAACCCGCAATGCTCGATTCTACTTCGAATCTGGCCGCCCGGCCGCCAGCGTGCCGTTTGGTCTAGTGGCTAAGACATCGGACTGTCAACCGACGGTGTATGGGTTCGATTCCCAGTTAGGCTTTACAATTTATTTTTATTTATTTTTTTTGTTATTTATGTTTGTATATCCTTGCAGGAAATTTATTGTGATTTTAGTCAGAAGTTTGCAACGCAGTGAAGGAGACATTTCTGAACCTAAAAAGTATATATATTCTTGATCAGCATCAACAGCTGAGTCGATCTAGCCATGTCCGTCTGTCCGTCTGTCGAGAGAGAAAGTGAAAAAGTCAGAACATTTTTCTTTTTTGTCTTCTTCTAATTACTGCAAGGGTATTTAAACTTCGGCCTGTCGAAGTTAGCTTCCTTTCTTGATTTTTTAAATTTAAAGTAAGTTTTTTAGTTAGCTAGTCATCCGTTATATTTCTTTTTTAATTTTCTTGTAAGTTTCAAGACTATTAAACTGAAATAAGAATTTTAAAAAATTATCAAATACAAATTTTTAATATATAGATATAATAAAAGAAAAAGAAAAAAAATGCTGAAAAATATGTCTATAAAAGGGATCGATCCCTTGTTCGCAACGTCGATATCCAACACTTTATCCATCACGACCACAGACTATATTTTGTTTTGTTCAGCAAAACCTATACCACTATCAAAGTCTTTCGGCT
Source organism: Drosophila seguyi (assembly GCA_008042675.1). NCBI lineage: Eukaryota > Metazoa > Arthropoda > Insecta > Diptera > Drosophilidae > Drosophila > Drosophila seguyi. The sequence goes on along the minus strand of VNJU01007560.1, from coordinate 8,032 downwards.
CTCGGTTTAGTTTTGATTCAAATATGAAATTTCGGTCAAAAATGTGCTGCCGAGTTTGTGCACACATACACACAAAACTCACCTATACTTATGCATTGTGTACCCAATAAACAAAATCTATAAATATAACAAGCAACTCCGTCTCCGTCTTTCCCCTTTTCCCCTTGCCTACAAGCGCAGTTCTGAAAAGCATTTCAGACGCCGTCTCTATATAGTTTTATACTCTTTGATAGAAGCTATGCTACGACAAAGAGAAATTTCTTCCACGTTAGACGCTACGACGGTCAGTATTAACGTAGTCCACAAGGATGAGTGCTGTCTACCCTGCTATGGACACTTGTAGTAGACGAACTCTTAGAAAAAATAGACAGTCACGGAATCGATGCCATTGGGTATGCAGACGAATTGGCTATTGTAGTCAAAGCGAAATTCGGCAGCACTGTCACCGAACTGATGCAAAGGGCACTCAATTTGGTTCTCGACTGGTGCACAAACGTGGGTGTCAACATCAATCCGCACAAGGGGATTGTAGTGCCGATCACCAATCGGTACAGCAATGACACTGGCCTGCTCATCAATGAGGGACTCCCGTTGGAGCTGGGAGTTGTTCTAGATAAGCGACTTAACTAGAACTTGCACCTCAACAAAACGATTACCAAGACCTCACTTGCTTTGTGGGCATGTCGTAGACTGTATGGTAATACGTGGGGCCTTGACTTTAAATTCATCCTTTGGCTTTACTGCATGATGGGCAGGCCTATTATGACCTATGCTGCTTTTGTGTGGTGGCCCAAGGTGCAGCAGGTCACGGCCATTCAGAAGTGTAGCAAGCTGTAGCGGCTTGTTTGTACATCGCTGTCGGGAGCTTTACGCACATGCCCAACTGTGACTATAAAGAAAATTATTGGATTGACTCCGATTCACATTCACATACAAGAAGGAGCCGCTAACCTTCTTAGAATCAAAGTCATATCTAGGTTACTGACTAATGATGCTGGTCATGTGAGTATGTTGAATAATATTTCTGGCTTAGAGATCTGCAGCAGTACAGATCTCATGACCACAAAGCTGTACTTTGGGGAGAAATTTAGGACCCTCATCCCAGACCGTAGGGCTTGGGATAAAAGCAATTCTTGTAGCGACCCCAGAGCCTGCAGTGGTTCACTGGGTGAGGGGATTTTTGGGCCCAACACTTTATGATGGGTTCACGGTCATGCCGGGATTCCTGGCAACGAAAACGCAGACGAGCTGGCAAGAGTCGGCTCAGCGACTCCTTTACACCGCCCGGATCCCTTTTGTGGCTTAAGGTAACCCGCTGTAACAGATATGGTATAAAGATAGGTTAAAGAAGCTAAATCATGGCTTTGGATATCCCGTTCAGGATATCATCAAGCTAAAGAGGTAAGGGATGGACCTAAGACTATTGCTAGCCTACCTCACCGTCCACCATGTCCTAAAATATCATCTTCACAAGATGGGTCTGTCTCCGGACACGAAGTGTAGGCTCTGTAAAGAAGAGTTTAGGCTCTCTTCCAAGTGAACGGACGTGTTTTTTTCTTGCGCTCTCGTTTTTGTGTAATTTTTGGTTAAAAACAACCGGTGTTTTATTTAAATCTTCGATATTGCTAATAATAAAGTTCCCGTTCACATCGTGTGCATGCATCACTTCTGTTTGTGTTTTTATTTCTTATTAATTTCACATTTCAGTTGTGCTGCTAGTGTTTGCTTTTGCATTTTTTGCATTCCTTTTTGTGCCTTCTCCGTTTAGCTTACGCTGTCGCGACATCCTAAGCTTGCTCCCACGCTCACCCGCTCACCCGCTTACCCGCTCTCTCACTCTCCCGCTCTCTCGGTGCAGCTGCACATACTTATCTCTTCATAGTCTTCAAGTCACAGTGGTGAGTCTTCACGCCAAAAAGCGCTTATTTTCCGGAGGCAGTGTGATCCCGTACACTTGTTCTCTTTCTCCCTCTTCCACGGGACTTTCGTCCAATGAGCTTCCAATCCGCTCACTGAAGCTAGGTTTACTTTCCTTGTATTGAGTTCTAATTTACCATTCTACCAATAAAGACATACGCACGGCGCGCAAAACCCCGAAAAGTTCCTCCGTGTTTTCTTATCGAGTGCATTTCAGATTAAAGCCACCTCCTCCGAACATGTGGTCCATCAGAGCCGGATAATCCGTCTATTTCCAGCTCAGGTGGCTTTAACACCGCATAAGATAAGTGAACATTTTATTTTTTGTTGCCGGTAATTTCCACAATATTGTCTAAGTCCGAGTCCGATTGATCCAACACTACGGCAGCTTCCAATTCCAAGTCCGAGTATTCTTTTCCAATTCTCGCAATTAATTTCTATTAAATTCGTGCGAATTTCAAAAATAAAAAGTGTGTGCTTAAATAAATTCCATAAGCCACAGTGCAACTGCCAATTCCAAATTTATCTTCGTTCCCTGTGTTCCGCTTGCATTTATATCCACACCTACGTACACATATTCAATACAGTCCACTAAGATCTACAATTACAGTCCATATCTCTACAAATAAATATATCTAAAGACGTCGGCAGGGAGGCGCTCTATCCTGAGCTAAGTACACATAAACATACATATACTTGTTTTCATTCCTCTGCTCTATCCTGAGCTAGGTTAAGTTAAAGCAAACATATACCCATTCCAAATTACATATGTACATATGTGAATACATAATCGACTGCAAGTCGACGCTCTGTTTTTTGGCAATTTTTTACGCCTCCGTTGTCTCCGCTATTCTGCATTGGCACACGCGCCTTATCTCCGGAAACAGTTCTGCGCCAAATACAGCAGCGGTCAACTGAATAAGTCCAGGCACAAAAAATAATTCGTAAATGATTTTTAATAAATTCCAACTAACTAATAAAGTTAGAAATACAAGTGCTCATCCATATCCTTATTAGTGTGACCGTATATTTTTCCGGCTAAGTGATTATTATTCAGTTAATTTGCATGTCTCCGCAACTATAATATTCCGATTTGTTCCTACATTGCAAATTCAGCTTCGACAATAAATATTCCGATTGGTGCCTTAGTTCCAAATTCATCTCCGACACATAAATAATTCGAAATCTATATATATATATATATATATACGACAGTTAATTTCCCAAAAATAGATTCAGAATGACTTCCTCCATTTTATATAAATTTACGATGTCCTGTGACCGTCTGAGTCACTTCGAGTCTAGATTCTGCAATCCAGCAAAAACCAATCGATCCAAGTACACGTGCCAAGTTCATCTCGACCAAGTCCGAGCCATATGGAATAAGGTCGAGAAAGAGCACGAAGCTTGTTTAGAGCAAATTTCAGTTGGCTCAGAGGGCGCGGCGGACACCTTGCCTACTGTAAACGCAAAATATGAGTATTCATATTTTATTTACGAAAGGTGTTCCGCCCAGCTAATGAGAGAGATCGCGCCTAAAGCAGCTGGAGTCCAATCCCCTGCGCCCCAAAGTTCCTTTCAGTCTGGCTGTCAGCTTCCTCCATGCGATACGGAAATTTTCTCGGGCGATTATATTCGCTGGCCGACTTTCCGAGACCTTTTCACAGCGGTCTATATAGACAAGAAGCTGACCCCTCTCGAAAAGTTCTTCTATTTAAATGCCAAGACTAGTGGTGAAGCTCATTCCATAGTTTCCAATTCTCCACTCACCAAAGATGGTTTCCTCTCAGCCTAGAAAAACCTATCTGAGAGTTTCTTGACGGAGCACCATAGAACTCTAGAGAGTACAGATTCTATTCAACCTCCTAAGTTGCACACAAACACTGAAATCTTTCAGTACGAGGATCGTTCAGTTATCCAAAAGATGTGACTTCTGTTCCAAACTCTGTCAACTCTCGCAGTGAGCGGACGTGGCTTTTCGTGAGCTCCAGGAAAAATTAAAGAAAGTGGATGAAATAAATTAAATACAAAGTATATTATTCTGGAGTAGTCCAAATAGTGCGAAAAGACGCTAACCAATAAAAGAAAAAATATATTCTAACTAGTGTTATGAGCAAGATAAGTGCTTATTTAATTTAATTAATAAGTGCCACGCGCAATAAGCTCGAATAATGACCACCGATAAAAAGAATGAGCGTAGAAGCTCCGTAAATCCAAGAAACGGCTGTTACTCCTACTTCTCAACACCCGATATCATCGAAGAAAAGAAGTCAACAAAGAGCAACCCGGCTCTACTGACCGTAGACAGCAAGAGAGCGAGCTCTTGCTCACCCACTTTGCTTACCCCAACTCCCACATCATGGAGCTATCAATGCCAAACCCCACCACCGCCGGCTTCTATGGAAGAAGCTCCAACAACTAGCAGTGCTACAATTTCTGCAGTCGCAGCAAAACCACTACCAACAACGAAACAGACTACCAATATTGCGAATTCGGTGCGAACGGCCGCAGTGCAAACTACAATGGCAACAAAAACCGTAAGCTCCGATAAGCAACAGGCGGTTCCAGCTGTACAGACCGGTATGGATCGCTACATCCAGATTAAGCGTAAGCTTAGTCCACTAAACACGGTTGGTAATAAACCAAAGATCAACCGTACCAACACAAGCAATGAACAAACTAGAAGTTCCAATGATAACCGATTCGCCATCTTAGCTGAGGAGAAGAACAACCGAACAGAATTGGAGCAGGTGACCCAAAAGAAACCAAAGCCCCCACCTATATACGTAAGGGAAAAAATCTCAAACGCCCTGGTCAACAAAATTATTGCGCTGGTCGGGGATGCAAATTTTCATGTTGTTCCGCTTATTAAAGGGAACATACACGAGACGAAAATCCAAACGAAGTCGGAAGAACACTTTAGAGCAGTGTCTAATTACCTGGTGGAATCAAAAAAGAACTTCTACACATACCAACTAAAAAGCAGCAAGGGACTGCAAGTAGTACTTAAAGGAATTGAACCTGACGTCGCCCCCTCCGAGATTCAAGAAGCACTTAAAGCCAAGGGCTTCTGTGCAAAAAATGTTAGCAATATAATTAACAGAAACAAAACAGCCACTATTTAAGGTCGAGCTTGAACCGGACAGCAAAGCCCTAAAGAAAAATGAGGTGCACCCGACCTACAAGCTGCAGCTGCTACAGCATCGAAGGATCACCGTGGAAGA
>VNJU01007558.1:0-29388 GCA_008042675.1 Drosophila seguyi | reverse complement strand
TTGTTTGTCCCAAAAATCGCATGGTTTTTCGATCATAACTTGGCTTAAACTCAACCGATTTCAGTCCGGTTGGGTTTTTTCTTCTTGGTTTTCAAAGGAGAACACTTCTGCATTCAAACATTTGATTTCTAAATTTTTCCCAATTTTTTTAAATTTTTACGATATAACCCCTTAAATTTTGTTTGTCCCAAAAATCGCATGGTTTTTCGATCATAACTTGGCTTAAACTCAACCGATTTCAGTCCGGTTTGGTTTTTTCTTCTTTGTTTTCAAAGAAGAACATTTCTGCATTCAAAAATGTAATTTCTAAATTTTTCCCAATTTTTTTAAATTTTTACGATATAACCCCTTAAATTTTATTTGTCCCAAAAATCGTAGGTTTTTTGATCTTAACTTGGCTTAAACTCAACCGATTTCAGTCCTGTTTGTTTTTTTCTTCTTGGTTTTCAAAGGAGAACACTTCTGCATTCAAACATTTGATTTCTAAATTTTTCCTTTTTTTTTTAATTTTTACGATATAACCCCTTAAATTTTGTTTGTTCCAAAAATCGCATGGTTTTTTGATCATAACTTGGCTTAAACTCAACCGATTTCAGTCCGGTTTGGTTTTTTCTTCTTTGTTTTCAAAGAAGAACATTTCTGCATTCAAACATTTGATTTCTAAATTTTTCCCAATTTTTTAAATTTTTACGATATAACCCCTTAAATTTTGTTTGTCCCAAAAATCGCATGGTTTTTCGATCATAACTTGGCTTAAACTCAACCGATTTCAGTCCGGTTGGGTTTTTTCTTCTTGGTTTTCAAAGGAGAACATTTCTGCATTCAAACATTTGATTTCTAAATTTTTCCCAATTTTTTTAAATTTTTACGATATAACCCCTTAAATTTTATTTGTCCCAAAAATCGTAGGTTTTTTGATCATAACTTGGCTTAAACTCAACCGATTTCAGTCCGGTTTGGTTTTTTCTTCTTGGTTTTCAAAGGAGAACATTTCTGCATTCAAAAATTTGAATTCTAAATTTTTCCCAATTTTTTTAAATTTTTACGATATAACCCCTTAAATTTTGTTTGTCCCAAAAATCGTAGGTTTTTTGATCATAACTTGGCTTAAACTCAACCGATTTCAGTCCGGTTTGGTTTTTTCTTCTTGGTTTTCAAAGGAGAACATTTCTGCATTCAATCATTTGATTTCTAAATTTTTCCCAATTTTTTTTGAATTGTTACGATATAACCCCTTAAATTTTGTTTGTCCCAAAAATCGCATGGTTTTTCGATCATAACTTGGCTTAAACTCAACCGATTTCAATCCTGTTTAATTTTTTCTTCTTGGTTTCCAAAGGAGAACATTTCTGCATTCAAACATTTGATTTCTAAATTTTTCCCATTTTTTTTTAATTTTTACGATATAACCCCTTAAATTTTGTTTGTCCCAAAAATCGCATGGTTTTTCGATCATAACTTGGCTTAAACTCAACCGATTTCAGTCCGGTTGGGTTTTTTCTTCTTGGTTTTCAAAGGAGAACATTTCTGCATTCAAACATTTGAATTCTAAATTTTTCCCATTTTTTTTAAATTTTTACGATATAACCCCTTAAATTTTGTTTGTCCCAAAAATCGCATGGTTTTTCGATCATAACTTGGCTTAAACTCAACCGATTTCAGTCCGGTTTGGTTTTTTCTTCTGGGTTTTCAAAGGAAAACATTTCTGCATTCAAACATTTGATTTCTAAATTTTTCCCATTTTTTTTAAATTTTTACGATATAACCCCTTAAATTTTGTTTGTCCCAAAAATCGTAGGTTTTTTGATCATAACTTGGCTTAAACTCAACCGATTTCAGTCCGGTTTGGTTTTTTCTTCTTGGTTTTCAAAGGAGAACATTTCTGCATTCAAACATTTGATTTCTAAATTTTTCCCATTTTTTTTAAATTTTTACGATATAACCCCTTAAATTTTGTTTGTCCCAAAAATCGCATGGTTTTTTGATCATAACTTGGCTTAAACTCAACCGATTTCAGTCCGGTTTGGTTTTTTCTTCTTGGTTTTCAAAGGAGAACATTTCTGCATTCAAACATTTGATTTCTAAAGTTTTCCCATTTTTTTTTAATTTTTACGATATAACCCCTTAAATTTTGTTTGTCCCAAAAATCGCATGGTTTTTCGATCATAACTTGGCTTAAACTCAACCGATTTCAGTCTGGTTTGGATTTTTCATCGTAAAACTGTTTTTAATTAAATTCCTTCAATGCATCATTCTGCAAATTAAAACAATAAGAGTTTTATTTATAAGTCAAAGTGCTGCAGGAACCATTTGAATACACAGGCACATACAATGTACTTAATGAAAAAACATATAAATATTTTTATATTAAAAAAAAAAAAAAAAAAAAAACAATATACCAATTAACGAAAATCAAGAAAAAACATAAAACAAATTATTTGAAAAATCTCCACGAGTGTCCGTTCCGCTTTTCGGTCTTCTCCACCACCCAGTGATCGGGGTTCATCAGATAGTCGCTGCAATCAAATAATTGTTAAATGCTTTCCGGTAATCATGTGCCCGTCCATACGCACCGGTGTTCTGCCAAGGTCTTTTGCGTGTGCGCCCGGAGCGTGGCCAAGGATCCAGCCCCGCCGCCGTACTCCTCCGGCAGCATCTTGCGGGGCACAAACTCGTACAGGGAGTCCATGCTCACCGTGTGAAAGCGGATCTGTTGGGGAGATTGTAAAAGAATTTTATGATCAAATCTAAGAATGAAGGACAGACCAGCTTGAACACTTCGTCGCTGATGAAGGGCTTGACCACGCTGACGATCCTGTCCAGGTATGTGGGACAGTTGACCATGTGAATGGCGCGCAGGCGCACGGGAAAGGCCAGCTGCAGGAACTTGATGTAGGCGCGCAGCGTGCTAATGGTCAGCCGGGAGATGTGGCGCATGGTGGTGCCTTTCATGTCAAAGATCTGAACCTCGCCCTCGGACAGGACATCCGCGTTGGCGGGATCATCGGGGGTCACAAAGCGGCAATCGGTGACCATGAAAAAGGCCCGCGTGTCCTCCGTGTGATGCATCTGCGAAGGAGTGTGTCACAAGAGGAATATAATCGAAGAGACTCAGTGCTCCGTGCTCACCTTGGAGGCCTCAAAGTCGCGAAAGCAGTACAGCGACACCTTGCACTTGTCCGGCGTCAGGCCCGGCAGCGGAAGGATGTCCCTATGGAGGCAAGTACATGCTTATCACATCAAGACCTGTGCCATTGTTACATACGCATAGTCAAAGGTTCGCCTGCTGTCCTCGTCTAGGGGATCCCGTTGGATGAAGAGATGCGGATGCCGGTTGCGCAGCGCATAGTTCACCTCGATGAGCTTGCGCGTCTCCTCCAGGTCGCCGTACATGCACTGGTAGAAGCGTCGCAGCAGCAGCGGCTCTGCAGTTGGACGACAGTGGACATTAATTCGATGCTTGTGTTTGTACACAAACACAAAAAAAGAGTGCCACCGGCAGTGACGTAACTCGACGCAATGCGACAAGGGGGCCGCCACCGGGTGCCTACTAACGACCTCATTAGCCGCCGCGGGAGGTGGGCGCTGCTCGTTGGAGCGGATGTGATGCGATCCGACGCGCGAATTGGGAGTGGCCATATGGCACACTCATCACGCTTACCAATATCCTTGGGCAGCTTCTCATTGCGCTGAAACCAGTCGTGCAGCTCCTGCAGGTCGCGTCCCAGCTGATCCGTTGTACCGTTGCCCGACGACGCCGTCTCCTGCTCTTTGCCATCAGCAGCAGCGCTCATGTTCCGTCTATCGCCTATCGGTCGGTCGCGGTCAGTTATCGGTTTTCAAAAGGCTCTCGAATTTGGAAGCGAATTTTAAGGGAACGAACTGCTGGGTCTGGAGCCTGGCAGGCAACTGACTGGCTGACTCTCGCATCGATTTCGCTCATCGATTGGGTTTTTGAATATTCAATGGTATTGCGTCTGCGATTAAAAACACGTAATTTCATAATTGCTTTTGCGCCCATCGTTTGGGCCGTCGTCGCGACGCTTAATAGTGCCTAAATATGTACCGGCCCAGCTTCTGGATCTGCCTAATCACCGGCTCGTGATACGCATCTAAATATTCCCCCTCCCAATGCACTCTGGACAACCCTTAAATATAACTATTTTTGTGTAAATTTCTTGGGTTATCTGAAGTATATTTAAAGAGACAAAAAACATTTTAAAATAATTTAAAATAGTATATTGTAATTGCTAGTTCTTGCTCTTGCTTTTGAAACAAGCTAAAATTGTAATTTAAATCTTACTTTAGACACATTTAATTGCTCTGCTTATTGATATTCCTGTGGCTTAGCATTTTCTCTTATTTTTTCAAACAATAAAACACAAAATTATTCTAACAAATTGCCCCATTAAAATTCCTAATTGACTTTTGATGGCAATAAAATCAGAGAAAATGTTTTTAATTTAATTTATTGGATATTGCTCGTAATAATTAAACAGTTTTCTTACGCTTAAGGGGATGATAGAAGAGAAGGGATTACTGGAAGGCAGGAATTTAAGATTAACCCTTTTACAAAAAAAAAAAACTAAAATATATTTGTAATATATTATATATTTAATTATATTATTATAAGTATTATAATTAGATAAATTCCACCCCTTACTTATATAGTCTAAAGACAAGAATTGAATAGAATAAGAATAACTGAAGGTAAGGTCTTATAGACATTACTTTTAATCCCGGTGCTTTCCCGACTTATCGATAGCTTCGCTTTGGCCAGGCATTCTCGCTGATCACATATGAATATCACGTTTGCCAAGGAATTTTGGAAACAGGATCCAACAGACTATTAAAACCAGGACCAGCGGCTCTTGCTTTGGGAAGTAACCTTCCAGTAGCGCTCGTCGCTCAGATAAGCACTGTCAGGGGAAGAATCAAAGGAAATATGTAACTTTAAAAGCAGTTTATCCTTTTTCGGATAATAAATTTCAAAAATATATACAAATCAAACATTGAATTGATTCAAAACCTTGAAATGTATATAGTTTCAGTTCAAATTGATATCTTAGGGATAATTCCAGAAATAACTCTGTCTTATAACTAGCAGTTTTTGAGTTTTTGTATTTTGTAACAAAGTTACTTCTATATTGCAGTCACCACTCACCTCTTGTCGCGCAGAGACTGAATGCTCCTTGCCTTCAGCTGCTCCATGGTGCCCGCCTTGCCGCCGTACTCCTCCGGCAGCATGTCCCTGGGCACCTCCGCATACAAGCTCTCCAGGCCCTCCGTGTGATATTTAATCTATAAAAGTATATAAAAATCAAAAAACTATTATTGAAATATACAAAATATATACCCACTTACCATATTCCTCACTTCTTCGCGCAAAAAGGGCGACATCACGGACACAAGCTTGTCCAGAAACGAGGGGCAGTTGATCACATGCATGGCCTTCAGCCGGCAGGGGTAAGCCTCTTGCAGGAATTTCATGTAGATGCGTAGCACAAAGATCGAAACGTAGGCCAGGTGACGCAGGGTATAGCCCTCAATGTCCACAATCTGCACATCCCCGCTGGCAATATCCGCTTCATCCAGAACATAGTCCTTGCCAACGTCCAGCTCCACATCCGGCTGCGTAAATCGAGCATCGCTTAGCATAAAGAAGATTTTGGTTTCCTCCACGGAATTGCGCTGCAAAATGAATTAAAGGAAATTAGCTTCATGGTTTTGTTGGTAAATAGATGTGAGAATTGCAACCCACCGTAGTTGGATCCAGGTCTGCCATGCGAAAGAAGAGCAGCTTGTTACCCTCGGGCGTAATGCCAGGCAGTATTAGACAGTCGCTGCGAGAGAATGATAATTATAATTCAAGATGTCAGATAGCAAATCTCAGCCCAAGTACTCACGACACTTTCAGTCCCTTGGCGGTCATCTCGTCGTTGATGTTGCGGTCCATAAACAGATGCGGATGCTTGTTGCGCATGGTATAGTTGAGCTCCACCAGGGCCTGGGTCTTTTTCACATCATAGGCCATGCACTTGAGGAATCGAAGCATTACAATGGGTTCTGTGGGGTTTACAGTATACTATAGTTATTCCCATAAGGAAGCAGGAAGGTGCAGGGGCTCACTTGACCTTTGACTTCGCCCCACCACACACAAGGTCAATGGTTTGTTAACCATATCGGTTTATTGCGCGCCCATTAATCCCGCCGCCGCACACTTGACTGCTTATCAATCGAAGCGAAGAGAGACAGGGGCCACCTACTACTCTATACTCACCAATCTTTTCGGGCAGGTTGGGATTGCCCTCGAACCAGGCTATCATCTCTGCCAGCTGGCCGCTCCAGGCGGATTCCGGAATGGCTTCGGGAGTGGCTATGGCTATGGCTATGGCCTCCTCTTGCTCCGTATCTGTGTCCATTTGCGTTGATGGCGTCTCTCTGATTCCGCACAAACTAGACAAGTAACTAGCTACTAAGTACCTCTCCCCCCAAATTGATAAAGCTAACAAGCGCGTTCGCAGTAAATTACACCCGATCTTTAGCCGATCTATAGCTTTTTTCACGCTCGTGAGAGAAAGCTTTTCGAGGCGTAAAGCTCACCGGATTCCCAGTTGCTGGTAATTAAGGCAAACCAGCAGCGGCGGCGGCGACTGTTAATTGCCAATTTAGAACTCACACGCAAAGCTAAGCCATAGTACACTTGCCAAAATCAGAGAGCAGAGATTGTTGTGGAATCTTTATTGGAGCTAGAGCTAGAGCTAGAGCTGGACATACCTATGATATATATAATACAATACACATATCCATACACACATAGAACTCGAACTGGATAATCTCTGTGGTTTCCCGCCTAACTCGTTTTGCCTTATTTCGTATTCTCAGTGTTTAGTGTTTTTGCTGGGCAGCTAAAAAATACATATGTATATATATATTCTGGGGTGTAGTATGTAGTATGTGGCTAACCAGCACGTAACCACACTTATCATAACAACGAATCGCGATACAAGCGTTGCTTCCTCTCTCTCTCTCTCTGTATCTCTCTCTGTATCTCTATCTTCTGTCAAAATTCTCGAAAATGTTAACATTGTTCTTAGACCTAAGACCTTTAGGATTTCACCTTGTTATCATAACAGTTGCCATCGTGGTAGGGGGTAGTGGTAGCTGGAACTGGCACTGGAGAGGCTAGAAACTTACACAACTTACATAACACCGATGATAGGACACAGACAAAGAGTACATTCACATTGATTGATCTGGACAGGAACGGATCAAATCGGATCAAATCGGATCGGATCTAGGCTTACAAGTTACAAGGGGAGGCTTATCCGAACTTATTGTATCTCCAGAGGGGTGGCAGTGCCAAGGGGTTATGACGAAAGAGATGCATAATGCAGAGAATGGAGTTAGCTCTCCTGTAAATTGCATGGCGTTATGCATCTTGTTCAGTATAATTTGACCTAGCCTCTGGGCGTAAAACATCGAGAAGTTTAGGATACATCAAGAATGCGGGTTTCTTAGAGGGACTGGATGTGGCATCAGCTTCGTCTCAAAGATATATAACGTCCTATAAGATACATGCTCGTCGCCTGGAGGGTATAACCCACAGAGCGCGCTCTCTACCGATCTCTCTCTCTCTCGATCGATCTCTCTCTCTACGGATCTCTCTCTCTACCGATCTCTCTCACTCCCGATCTCTCTCTTCCTCCCGATCTCTCTCTCTCCCGATCTCTCTCTCTACCGATCTCTCTCTCCCTCTCTCTATTTGATAGATAGGTTATAGACATGGAACAACATTACTGGCACTGGCAAATGCTACAATTGAGAATGCTATGGCGCTGGGACCGAAAAGAATCGCCCAGCACCGCGCACAAGTGTATGTATAGTATATATATATATATATAAGATCGTCTTAGGCGGTAGTCTTACGAACTCGCTATCATTATCGTTAGCCAGATCCAGCAGATCCTCGAGCAGGGAGCGGGCTGTGACTACACGGAACTCCTTGAACTCGCTCCGCTCGAAGATCAGATCTGGGAAATACTGAAGTGTGGTGGCTCGTTGGGCAGCCTGACTGGTGTCTCTCGTTCAATACTGACGGGTTGCAGGTGCAGCAGATCCGGTGGCGCTGCCATCTCCACATCCGCTGCCGTGTTCCGACGCCCTCACATGGTGTGCGTCCGAGCCACGTTGCCCCGTCGCAGGAGTCGGGACTAGCTGAAGATGCTGCGTCATAAGCTGACCAGCGTCGCCTTGCGCTGCGCCTCCAGGCGGATCTCCAGCGTGGCATACGGTGGAACGCTGATCACCAGCAGCACCACCAGAGCAATCACCTTCAGTGACTCGCACAGGAAGCCATGGGCGGCAAAGGTCAGGCCCAGGCCCAGGAAGCGCAGCCCTAGGAGCGGTGCAGAAACCTCGGCCACATGACCGGCATGGTTGAGGGTGACCAGCGAGAGGAGCAGCGTCTCCCACATTCCATTGCAGGCGCCCCACGAGGCGGCAATGACATAAAACAGGGCGCTATCATCGCTCGATGGCTTCCAGCTGGACAGGGCCAGCAGCAGGCAGGAATGGAAGAAGAAACCGGCCACTGAAAGAGAGAGAGGAGGAGGAGGATTAGCGGTGACGCCTCTTGAAAGGGACTCCCAACTCCGGGCTACTCACAAATCACCACGATCCGCTTGACGTGCCGGAGGAGCATGCTCAGCGTGCACGAGACGATGAGCTGCATCAGACCCATGCCGATCAGGGCGCCGGCGATCATGCCAATGCCCAGCGAGCAGGTGACAAAGGCCCGCAGAAAGTCACCCAGCATGTACGCCTGCTCCGTGCCCACAAAGTAGGCCAAGGGACCGGCAAAGAGCAGGGTATCCGTGATGGTCACATCGCGAGAGCTGCTTCCACTGCCGCTGCCGCTGGATCCGCCAGTGCCGGATCTCTCCGGTCGCGTTAAACCCGTGGAATGGACCTTGCCCACTCCGACCACCAAAGACAGGAGCAGCGAGATTAGCGCCAGCAGCACGTATAGCCAGAGCAGCGATTGCCCCGCCACCCGGGGCTCGCTCTCAATGAATCCCGCGTAAATGGAGCTGGGCAGGGCCGTGCCGTTCGCGTAGTTCGTGGCCAGGAGCGACTGCACCCGCAGCGGACACATGTCTGCGCCACAGATCCGCTCGCCATGCTCGTTCCGGTTGTAAAAGTCCCGCAGCTGCGGCGGCCAGCTCTCGTTCCCATTGTCCACCAGTCCGGAGCAGTCGCCGCTCCAGTTGCCCTCGCTGCAGGCGAGGAGCAGCGAGGCCAGCAGGGCCCCTGCAATGAGGCCCAGATCCTGGGAGGCCCGGAACCAGCGGGCCAAACGTCGCACCTTCTGATCCCGATTGCAGAACATCTTGTGCTCCTCGTGCAGCACATCCACCGCCGCCTGCGACTGCTGCGACTCGCAGGCATGCTGCTGCGAGCAGCTCAACTTCCCCCCGTAGTGGACAATGAGGGCCGCCTTGGAGCAGGCCGCGCCGCTCAGCGTGAAGCCCAGCAGCAGGTAGGCCGGCAGCAGCGTGTAAATGGAGGCGTACAGATGCGACAGCAGGAACAGTGCCACCGCCAGGTAATTGGCCGCCAGCAGCGGCGCATAGCCATAGCGCCGCATCAGCCGGATGCTGGGCAGGCTCATGCCGGCGGCCACCAGAAAGAGAACGGCCAGCAGGAGGCTGCCCACATCCGGACCCACGGGCAGCCATTGCTCGCGATGATGCCAGACGGCATTGGAGCCCTGCAACGCCATCACCGGCAACAGGACGGCGTTCATCAGGCCGTGGGCCAGGCTCAGGCAGCTGAATTGGCGCCACACCTTCTGGCGGACATGGGCGGGCACCTTGTGCCGGCAGTTGCGATTGTTCAAAGTGATCAGGCGTCGTATGGAGGTGGCCCCAATGCTGCTGTTAATGGACTCCCTGCGCCGCGAGGCGGCCAGGGCGGCCTGGACCTGGTACGAGGATACCGGATTGATGCGATGCGAACGCGTCGATATGGGCGAGGGCGAGTATGTGGTCAGGCGCTGCTGGGGGGAGACAGAGAAAAAAAAAAGAGTAATCCAGTGGGAGTTAGAGAGTTGTCAAAAGGCAAAAGGTCAAGCTTGACGCACGTTTGTGCCAGGCATTGAAAATGGCATCTTCCTGGAAGCCACACTTAGCTAGAAAAGGCTGCAAGGCAGCAGGCTTCCTTGGCTTCCAGGAATTGCCATTCGTTCAAGGATTTATAAGCTGATGGCTTTTGCAGCATGTTCAGCCTTGGGGCTGCAATTTCAATTGCAAAGGAGACTGCAAGGAGGAGCAGGAGGAATAGGAGCCAGGTCCAGTTTTAATTACTTGTTGTGCAACCGGAAGGATTAATCCATTTTGCAGCACCCCCTTCCCACCACTAGATGGTCAAGTGTCCGCGTGGCGGCACTTTGACAGGATGCTATTTATAGGCGCCCACTCACCTCCATCATCTGCTCGTCCCAAACGTTCTGATTTCCCCCGGAGCTGCGGGTACGGAGCACACGGTGCCTGGTGGTCAGCGAGTGACGGTGGTGCTGATGCTGATGATGGTGCTGGTGCTGGTGGTGATGCGGGTGCGGTGCATACTTCTTGCCCAGTCCCAGCATTGCAAAGCCGCTCAGCGTGGCAGCGGCTGTGGTGGCCACCAGGGGAGGAGCTGCCACATTGGCTGGACCCGCTCCCTTGCCGAGGGAACTTGTACCATTGCCGCTGGGCAGTTCGCCGTTGCCGGTGGCAGCGGCAGCGCCGGGATTCATCAGTGAACCGCCGCCAATGCCCATGCCAGCCATTACGTAGGCGTTGTACGAGGATTGCTGGGGGAGAAGCAAGGATAATCAAGGGGAATCAAGTGGATTTGCGCTCAAGGATAACTATAAGCTTGCTCACCTTGCGCTGCTGGGCAAAGGCGGAGAGGCGCTCCCGCTCGCGACTCGTGTCCCGGGCCCGCTGCTCCAGCAGCAGCTCATATTCGCGCCGCTTCTCCCGCTTGCGTTCCGCCTCCTCCAGCTCGTGAAGATTCGGCAGACTGCCCATTATCGCCGCGACCTTTGGCTATTGCGCGTCCACAGTGGTTCCACTTACGACCGCTGCAAGTCCGGAGCTGACATCTCTTCGGCTGCACTGACTCGACGCATCCGCGCTGCACTGCTCCTGGCTCTTGAGTGCATCCCAATCCGTGGGCGTTCCTAGATGTGGATGTGAATGTGAATGTGGACGTGGGTGTCGGTGTGGATGTGTTGGCGTAGTTTGCTGGAGATGAATCCGGAATACACGGGGAATGGATGCTCAAGTTATTGTCTGCGTCTGCGCTGCGTGGGCGGGTTCATTGTCCGCCGCTGCCGCCGCTGGCCTGCCCTGTTCCGGATCTCCTTACGTGCGGTGGGGGGCGTGTGGAGCTGGCTAGTAGTGGGTAATCCAGTGCAGCGGAGTGCCGAGTGCCTGCAAGTGGAGGGGAGGCGGAGGGGATATTGAATGCAGAGCCTATCGGGCAAGTTGTCACTGCACCTGAAACGAACGGAACTTTGGCGCACACACAAGCGCGCGCTTCCGCTCGCCCGTACATGCACTGCATACTTATGTGGGCCACATGCACACATACACATGCATATTTATAACAGTGCACACAGTGGCGGTCGCACCAATAGGTCAGGTTGGGTTTTAGCGTAATAAAAAATATCTTAGGCTTTCTCTCTTTTTATTTTATTTTGTTTTATTTTATTAATTTTCTATTCTTGACCTGCAAATAAGGCTCTTTCCAGAATTACTGTAGTAAGTGGAGTGTAGCTATGAAGTTAGGTGTTCAAAATTTAAAATTTTCAAAATGTAAGAGCTTTAATGGGGTCTTCTAGTTACGAGGCCAAATTTTTAGCCCATTTTCAGAAATTAATTGATTGATTGATTCTTATTGTAATAAGAAATACAATTTTCAAAAATTTATTGTGTGAAAACTGTATAAAATAATAACATAATTTTTTTTTGTTTGACTTTTAACACTTTGGGAAATTTGAAGTGTTTTTAGTGAAATATTTATTGTTTTTATGGGGGTCAAAGTGGGTTCATCAAAATTTTAGGGGTCATTATTCTGGTATCATAACTACCCTTCAACTTGTTTGAAATGAGAAAATTTAATTTTATTTATTTTCAGTTTTACGTTGGCTATGCTTCTCCGAGTACGATTTTTTTTTAATTAAAATTTGTTTTTAATATAAAGTTCCTTTGTAAAAAGTTTTCCACCATGTTTTTTCACCTGTTGGAAAGTGTACAAATTATACAAAAAATGTAAAAAAATAAATAGTACTCGGAGAAGCATAGGGAATAGATTGATAAAGAAGTGGGAAAAAAAATTTGTTAAATTCGATTAAAATTACTGGTAGAAGAAAAGAAATAGATTTTTAAAAATATCGTAAGTAGAAGAGCTTCTTAAGTCTTCAAAAGGTAAGAATTCAAGTTTTAAAAATTTCAAAACTCAAGTCTTTAGAGTGTAAGGATTCAATTAAAAATTACAAAAATGAAATGAATATGAACACACAAACATAATTTCATTAAGAAACTCAAGGCAAAATGCCCCCAGAATTAATTAACTGATGCATGCCTGGCCTGAATCCTGTGGAGCCTTGGGAGAGCACGATTGAACAAGGCCAACGATGACATGCATGCCCATGGGTAGATCAATCTCAATCAAGTCCTGCCTGTGGCTCTCACATTGCTGGGGAGTAATCATGTTTCACTAACTAACCACACAGTGCTATTAGTGTTGCCGCCACTGTGCGTGTCCCATCCATGAAACTGTAGTTGTCGTTGTACTTCCATGGCCGAAGGAATTTAGCCAACACACACACACACACAGCACACGCACAAAATCATCAGGTGTGTCCATTTTGAGTTATCTACACATGTGCAAGCGCGTATACACACGCACACACACGCATGCAGGTGTGCCAGCTGAGAGCTCAGGGTCAGGAATGGAGAAGCCTGAGGATTGGATTCGAATGGCCATGGTAGATGGAAATGGGAGACAAGAGGCCCAAAGACAATGGGCACAACATTTTGCAGCTCATAATCAACTCATAAACAGACTTGGCACTACTGCTCCTTCCCACTCCCCCACCAATGCCACCACACTCCAACCCACACACACACACACAAAAACAAACTCCAGTTGAGGCGCAGTTGCGGGCACACGCCCCTAGGGGGCGACACGCTCACCCCTCAGGGCAGCAGAACAGAAAGACAGAGAGAGATAGAGTGGGAGGAAGAGATGGGACAGTGGGAAAGAGGAGATAACAAATGCAAAAAGGCAACATGAAAAATGAATATGAATATGAATATTTTAAAAACCAAACAAATACACTGACTGGACTGGCATACACCCTACTCCCACACACACAAACACACACACATACACATATATACAGTTACTTTCACGTACACATGGTCATGTAGAGATGCAAAATAACAGTACAAACCCCGTTAGAGAAGAACCTTTGGATCGCCGTTAAGTTTTTATTTTTTGTAAAATTTCAAGCCAGGCTATTCTCAGGCATTATATCGTTCGTTGCAAATTGTTTATAAGCTGCCAAGGACCACGGCCAGGAACAGGACCACTCAACACACGCACTCAACACTGCACAACACGGCCGCACGCGAACTGCTCCAAAAACACACTGAGCGTTGGCAGGGATTACTGCCCAGTCTCTGATTTCGATGCTGATGCTGCTGCTGCTGCTGCTGCTGAAACTGTTGTCATCTCGTCGAGCCAGAGTCAGAGCCAGAGCCTTCGACAGCATCTCGCTGCTGCTGCTGCTGCTGCTGCTGCTGTCAGGACATGCGCACTGTGGAATCCATTTCCTCCGAATCAAACTAAAGCGAATCCAAGCGGACCACATCCTTGTGCACGGCGAGAAAACGATGGACAGCCGATGGTCAAATCCCTGGACTTTGTAATGCGGAACCATCATATTCCAATTGTACATAACCTAATACACATATATCTTATATAATATACCAACTTTCCCCTATATTCCCCTAATCCACGCTTAATCCCAATAATAAAAGCTGCCATTTGAAATAAAAAATTTTATCTGATTAGAAATATTACACAATTAAGATCCATTTGGATTTAAGGGCATTCACTGGCACACGTCAATTAGTCGAATTTTGAAGAATGTTCAGTTATGTAGCAGTTTTTGGATAAACAGATTTCGTGGAAATGGAACTCTCCATCGTATTAAGGATTTTCCGGCGTACATTGGAAATTTGGAATTTCGTACAGTCCAGTAAGCCCATTCTTTTCATTTTTACTTCTTGGTGCCCGGTTTACGGACAAGAGCTTTGGAAAATATTCCACCATCAGTCCACTCCGACTTCAGGTGATCTTCAGTATTCGGAGATACTGGGACAGGCAATTTCACATCGCGAATTGCCTCGAATCCCATATCTTTGGCGTATGAATGAAGGTCCTTTGGTTTCTCAGGAATTGCCTTAACTAGGATAGATTTCTCTGCGGCCATGGCCTTCAAAGTATCGAAGCTTGTCTTCTATAAAAGCATACAGAATAGGGAATACAAATATAAGTGGAAGTAATGACTAGAAGCCCGACAAAAAGAATATTCGGGTGCATCCAAAAGAACAACCGATTGTGATCGGAGAGCGATGCTTTGCCTGCACTGCACAAAGCATTCAACAGCGAACGAGAGAGAGCATTGCGCTCTTTCTCTCGCGGAAGAACCGATTCTTCTCAAAGAGAGACCGTTCTTCCAAGTTTCTTTCGGTTTACTTTTGGAAGTAAAACCTAAAGAATATTCGGGTTGAGCCGAATGAACAATATAATTTCTTTTACCAAGATTATAAACACTTACGCGAAAAGACTGCAAAGCAACAGATGCCATATCTTTTATGCCTTGGAGGGCGCCCATCCATCCTAGTATTTTATTCTTTGCCATGATCGATGGAATTTTTCGGAGAAAAAATTTGGAAACTTTACTTTTAGAAAACAGTTAGTAATATTTACAAAAAATAAAGTCTCTGTGTGTTTTCAGTAGCTCGTTACGTTCGATACTGAACTAGAAGCTACAGGGGTTAGGCTATACGACTTTGACAATTACATTTGTTCGATCCAAGGACTACTAGGTTATGAAAAAAAAAGGAAATGTGATATTGGACCGAGTTTAATGGTGCAAATTAGCATAAAATAGCGGAATATAAATGAATAACATATTTAAAATTTAGTTAGGCATATTTTCCTTTTAAATTTAGTCACATTTTAAACGAATTTTTCCATATTTGGAAGACATGCTTCATCCAAGACCGCTAATTTCTCCCTGTGCATGGCATTGATAGCCTCCTGACCCCTGATGCCGACCCCACAACCCACCCACCACCCATTGAGCGACCACCTCCTGTCGTCTGTTGGTTGGATTTATTTAAAACTAACTGCAAATTAGCTAACAACAAACACGTGCATGGCATGGCGATAATTGGTTTAAATCCTACATCTGTCCACGGGTATACAGAGATAACAAGTCGTGCCAGATATATATTAGATCGAGAACAGAGTCAAACAGTTTAACGCTAACATATATATCGAAATGCAATTGGTGGGATCCGGACCCCTTGGAGTCCGTCTCATATCGGGCTAGTGGTTGAACATTTGTCTTTGGGGGCGTCAATACAAATACATAACTATATATATATAGAAAGAGAGAGTATACATAGTGTCCTGATCCGGTTCCTCGATCTTTTAGAGCTGCTTTATCCCTCTGGCCTTCGACAAGATAGATATATATTTTGTATGAGCTTCGTTTTGAGCACGGAAACCCGGACCAGGACCAGAAGAGAGTACGTAATCCTATGGGGTAGATTGATTTGAGTTCCTCAGCGCCGCGAGAAACTACCTGATCCGCAGCTTTGAGCTTTTCACAATATTTCAGGTCCCGCCGACCGACGACTAGTCCGCCGGATAGCCGAAGCTCAGGTGAAGGTTGCACCAGCGTCGATGCTTGGCGCCCAGCGCCGACTCCTCCCGCCGCACGGCGGCCAAAAAGGGATGCGCCTCGAATTCCAGCTGTCTCAAGTGTCCTTGCAGGTCATCCACAGTTGCTGGCTGTGCCGCCGGCATGCCAGCCTCCAGGCGAACGCACTGTTCCACAATGAACTTGAGCGCGGCCCGACGATGCAGCTCGAAGCAATCCCGCGGGCCATACATGGCCTGCTGCTCGGCGCACAGACGTATATCGCTGGCGGCCACATTGCAGCAGTAGAGAAAGGAGCGTAGCCTCTGAGTGCTTACCGCACTGCGATCCATCTTGGGCACCAGCAGCTCCAGCATGTCCTCCGCCTTGTCTGCCCCCTTGAGGCCATAGTTGGCCAACAGCTGCTGAAGACTGGCCAACGGGGACGGGCAATTGGGCCCAGGGTCGGTGGGCAGGGCGAAGCAGAGCTCGTAGGCGCGACTGAGGAGC
Organism: Drosophila seguyi; assembly: GCA_008042675.1. Taxonomy (NCBI): domain Eukaryota; kingdom Metazoa; phylum Arthropoda; class Insecta; order Diptera; family Drosophilidae; genus Drosophila; species Drosophila seguyi. The sequence continues at coordinate 12,887 of VNJU01007558.1, read as the reverse complement.
ACCTGACGATAGTGATAGCAACTGTAGTCGCTGATGTGCTTGCGCATAAACTTCTCCGTCCGCAGGAGTTCCGATTGCAGCAGGCACGGACCGCTCTGCAGGATCCACTGACGGTGCGACCAGGCGTGATAGTTGCTGGCACAGCGATCGGCCGCCCGCTCGCAAATCCCAATCTCGTTGGGCCAGTCGATGGCATCGGCACCTATGGAATGGGAATTTCGTGATTAATTTCATTGAATTTCCCTCCATTTCCGGGACATACTTTGAAAGGAGTAAAGCCAGCGCCGGTAGGCGAACGCCTCGTTGGACTTGGGCTTGATGGAGAGCACCAGGGCAGAGAACTGCAGCTCCTTGTTGATGCTCAGCCGGTTCTTTTGCACCAGCTGGCGGCGAATGTGCCAGAAAGTGGTCACATCGGGATTAATGAGCAGCGCCACATTTAGATACTTGGCCAGAACGTCGCTCTGCTGCTGCTGCTGGAGCGTACGCAGCTGTTGCTGCGATGACTGACGCCGGTGCGAGATGAGGGTGCGATGGGCATGATCGTAGACATGCTGGGCACACCACGATTCCAGGCCCAGATTGTGCTCCACATGCACCACCGGCGACTTGTTGCAATTGGTCTCCTTGGGAATGATCTCGAAGGAGGCGCTGTGGAGGGGCAAAAAATACATTATTAGTGAGGAATTTCAAATCAGAGACCAAGCAAATTATGCGAAATCGAAATTATTTGAGTCTAATCTTATCCAGAAATCAAGGAGCGGCCATAAATACTGGCCACACTTCTAGATTGGTTATCTCTGCATATTCCGCATGGCATAGATTCGGTGGGATCCATCAAGGTTTGGGGTGAACACTTACAGATCCTGATCCTTGAGGAACACCGCATTAATGTCCCGAATGATCTTCTCGCAGAGCACCTTCTTCTCGTTGCGTTCCTCCTCCATGGCTTCCACCGCTAGACTAACAGCTCTTCCGATACGGCGGACTCCACGGGACCGCTTCCGTTCGCGTTCGATTCGGGCGAGGGCTTCAGGCACATTGATTGCTTCCAATTAACATATTAACATGCTCAATTCTTTGGCGTCTCGTTGCTCCTCCGGTTAATTAAGATTTGGGAGGGGGCGTGGCGGCACCGAAGGTTGACAACGGGCAGCTGACTACGGACTACTGTGCGGTCTTTGGTCTACGACTACACTCTACGGGCTGCCCCCAGTGGCAGCAGCCGCATCACAACAAATAAATTTCAATTAAAAGCGAATTTGTTATTGTTATTGCCGGGCGGCAGAGGCGGCGGCGGCGGCCGAGGGCGGCACGCGAGATCTCAACCCGAACCGGAACGTCCAGGCCGATGGGCGGCTGCTGCTGCCCCAACTATTATTACGCGACGAAGGCGGTCACTGGCTCCCCTGCTCTCCCCTTCACAAGCCCCAGCAGATCACGGCAATTCGCTTTGCAAATTTGGAAATGTGTTTCTATTTTTTCTACTTCCACGGAGCGAGCATATGTGCACCGTCGTGTTGTTGTTGTTGTTGATTCTGCTGCCTCTGCTTGTTTCTATTATTTTTGTTGTTGCAAACATGTGTTTGACTGTGTACACGCAGCACCGTCCGCCTATCGATAAATGTTCTAGCATCGAAATGAAGAAAAAGAGGAACCAATAATAGCTAGAAATAGCTATTACAAAATCAATTTCAAATTTAAATTAAAATTTGATTAAATGCCAAAATACCTTTTTTTCTAATGTTATGAATTAATATTAAGCCTGCGCCAGCCTTATATTAGCTTGGCAACTTGGCTTTGATTTGATTTCCAATATTCCTGTTTATAGCTAGATGTGGTTACCGATAATCGATAACTCTTGCGCCGCAATGCGGTACCACGGCCATAACGATTTATTGTTTGTTGGAGCACGTGCGCGCGCTGAAGAACTAACTATTACAGGACAAGCGATTACCAAGCTCAGCCTCAGCCAGGATGCACAGCAACAACTTCCTCCCACTAAACATAAGAAGGCTCCAGCAGCGGGCGCATGTGGAGACACCGGACACAGTCTACTGGGAGCGTTTGGCGGTACTAAAGAATCAGTGGCAAGATACCCAAGTTGATACGAATTAATAAACGTTTGCTTTTTTTTAATTACCATTTAGAAACCGGAACAGCTTAAGGAGCACAACACCATTGACTATCTGGACTTCAGTCCCAGCGATCCCGACAACTTTGTGGTGACCTGCTCGGTGCGCGTGCAAATCTACAATTTGGTGACCAAGCTGGTGGTAAAGAATCTCTCGAGATTCCAGAAGACCGCCTACGGAGCCACGTTCCGGCAAGATGGACGGCTGCTAGCAGCCGGCGACGAGGAGGGCCAAGTGAAGCTCTTCGACACCACCAACCGGAGCATTCTGCGCCTCTTCAAGGGACACACGGCGCCGGTGCATCGTACCTTCTTCACGGCCGACAAAGTGCAGCTGGCCAGCTTTGGCGACGATAAAACGGTGCGACTGTGGGATGTGGCCAACGAGAAGGTGGTCCAGACGTACGAGGACTCGCACACGGACTACATCCGAGCGGGAGCCATGCATCCGCAGGCTGGCTACATGTTCGTGTCCGGCGGCTATGATGGCAAAATCAATCTGTACGATACGCGGCAAGAGGCGCCAGTGCAACGCAGCCTGGATCACGGGGCGCCCGTGGAGTCCATGCTCTTTCTGCCCAACGGAGGAATCTTTGTGAGTGCCGGCGGCAACCAGGTGCGCGTTTGGGACATGATCAACGGCTGCCGGCTGCTGACGATGATGTCGCAGCACCACAAGACTGTCACATGCCTGCGTCTGGGATCGGACGGTCGGCGGTTATTCTCCGGCGGCTTGGATCGGCACGTCAAGATCTACGATGTGAGCACGTACAAGACGGTGCACACGCTGACCTATCCGAATGCGGTGGTCAGCCTGGCCGTGTCGCCCGGCGATCAGGCAGTCGTGGCCGGCATGGTCGATGGACTGGTCTCCATACGCCGCATGATGGTGGACAGCAAGCCGAGTCACCTGAAAAAGATCCGGGCAGATCGGGCGCGTAAGCTGGAGCAAAAGAAGATGGCCAGCAAACCCGATATGCCCGTCCAGCCGGTGGATCACGTCATTAAGGAGAGAACCAAGGGAACGGGCCTGAAAACGTACGACGTGCATCTGCGGCAGTTCAGCCACAAAAAGGCGCTCGACGATGTGATGCAGGCGCAGAAGATGGAGAATCAGCCGGAGCTGGTGGTGGCCGTAATTATTGATCTGCTTCATCGACGGTCACTGGACAAGGCCCTAACAGGTCGACCCGACGCCGTGCTCATCCAATTCATCGACTTTGTGTGCACGCACCTGGGCGAGACGCGGTTTATGCGGCCATTGATGAATGCCGCCAGCACAGTACTGGACGTTTTCGAGCGTCAGTTGGTGGCCTGCAGCCCGAAGCTAATCAAGGCCCTGGAGAGGCTGGCGCTGGCTGTAAAAGCAGAAATCCAGCTAACCGCCGATCTAATGCAGCTCAAGGGAGCCATTGACATGCTCATTGGCATCTCACTGGACAGCGGCGAGGTGTCGCACAAGCCGCCCGCCTATGCGCGGGAAGTGGTTAAGGCACCGAGAATGCTGCCCTCCAAGGCGGCAGAAAGGTACACGGTTTTCGTGGAGTGACCCCCGGATCAGTCATCTCCAAAAATAAGGGAATCTTATTGAGAGAAAAACAGTCTTAGGTTTACGCAAAAAGTCTAGTTTATTTAATTCTTAGGAACACTTAGGAACTCTTAGTGCAAAAGTAAATAAAGTGTAAATAGATCTGCAATTGAAGTGTACAACTTGGGATCTTTGCATTTGAACCCGAGATCATGTTTCGCAAAATAGAGGGAGATAGATAGAGGGTACATGTTAGGGGTGGTCCCAAAGCATTTTCATTGAGTTTGCAACAACAGCATGGCATATGCTTTGGGACGCACATGGAGATAGTTCGAACACGATATCGAGAAGTTTGGTTTATATTAACTACATATTTATGCAATAAAACATCTAAAACTATATCTAGTAATTTGTACACACTCCACAAATAAAAAGAAGAAACAAACTAAGATGTACACTGCAACTAGACGGATTTATTTGGACATTTCTCGTGTAAAATGGATCTTGATTTGAGTATACTTCCATCGTTCTTCGGCTGCTGCTGCTGCTGAAACAATTAAATTAACAAAACCCCTGTTGGCCCTCCAGAGCCTTCAAATGGGGATTAAACACCAACAGGAAACATTAAAACAGCAAACATAAGCAGCCGGACGATGGAGGAGTGATTTTAGTGGTCCGTCCCAGTACGAGTTGAAGATCCCATTTTGTAAAGGGATATTACATACCATCGCGCAATAGGTTCCACACAAAACGAAGCAACAAGGTGCCGATATTCGGGCATTGCAAATGGTTTGTGCACGAGCATGAAATAGTCCCTTTGGACATACGGTGTAGAATATATATGGATAATAGTCCACAGATTACGATCGCTGCTTTTAGCAAGCAGCGGACAAAATCGTGCATATTGAACTCGTATCTGTCCTCATACTGGGTAGCCTTATCCAGGGCCTGGGATCCGCTTCTCTCACGAGACATCCTGTTGCTCAAATCCTGAAATAAATACAGTGTACACCTAAAGGAGATAAGGATTATATTGATATTTGTGAGTTTAGGAAAAAAAATATAAATTTACAAGAAAAACTTACGCTCTTAGAATTGTTGAAAAATTTATGATACCCAATCACATGACACTACGAAGAAGCACTTTCAAATCTTTATAAAATTTAATATATACCTAAAGGATACCAGGATTATTATTGACTATATTTTATGATATTTGTGATTTTTGACAAAAAAAAATAGAATATCTATAAGGAAAACTTACAAGCACTAGAAAACTGACTAAGTTCTACGAATTGTTGAAAAATTTATGATACCGAATCACTTGGCACTACGAAAAAGCACATTCAAATCTTGAAAAAATGTAACACATCCCTAAAGAAGACCAGGATTATTATTGACGATATTTTTTCTATACATGTAAGTTTTGGAAAAAAAGTCATATACAAATTTATAAGGAAAACTCACAAGCACTAGAAAACTGACTGAATTCTACGAAATGCTGAACACTTGACACTATGACCACGCAGTTTCAAATCTTTAAACAATTTAATAAACACATAAAGAAGACCAGATTATCGAAGATATTTTTTGATATTTATAATTTTTAGAAAATTTAAACAAATATATAAGGAAAACTTGGAATAGCTTGGAAAACCGAACTGTACTCTACGATAGTTGAAAACTTTGTGATACCCAAACATTTGGCACTTTCACATTACGAGCAAACACTTGACACTAAAAGCAGGGCCAGCTAGGATGCCGCCCTAGCTTTCGTATCCCTTAGATACCTCAGTAAGCGTTGAAAAAATTCCTGGAGAATTTATGAAAAAAAATAAAGGAAGCTTACTTCTACATGCCAAATTCTAAATACTCTTGCAGTAAGTAGAAGAAAAGAAAAAAAATGTTCTGACTTTTCGCTTCCTCGGATACTGACTTAAGGAGTCTGCTAGTTACGAATGTTTTTAAAATAGATTTTTTTATATTTAAAATATTGAGGATCTGAGGAATATGACATATAAAGGGTTTTTGTAAAATTCCTTAATTCCTGAAACGAAGCCCGAAAGATTGCCGCCTCCATACGTTTCGACCATTTTTCCTATCTTTAAACGCGTTTTCTCGAATATCGCATTATTGTACTTTCTGGTAAGAATTCTTCCAGTAATTTTTATCGAATTGAATCAATTCTTTCCCACTTATTTATCAAGCATAGCCAACGTAAATAAATAAATAAAATTAAGTTTTCACATCTTAAACAAGTTGAAGGGTAGTTATGATATCAGAAAAATAACCCCTTAAATTTTGATGATCCCACTTACGAGTCCAAAATTTTTCCCTATTTTCAGAAATTAATTGTGAGAAAACTGTATAACATAATAAGATACATTTTGTTGTATTACTTTCGTACATCTTTGAACTTAACACTAGATCGTCTCGGCTGTTGATGCTGATTAAGAATATATATACTTACAGGAACGGAAATGTTTCCTACGCTGCAAACTTCTGGCTAAAATTATAAAACCCTGCAAAGGTATAAAAATAACAATTTTTTGACCCATCACATTAGATAATCCCCAAAATAAATTCGCCAGATGCATTGACGTCAAAATAACCTATAAGTAAGCTGGAATTGTATCTATAACTGTGCTTAAATCAGTTACTGGATCAATAAATACAATTAATCGGTGCCGTAAAGGACCAAATGCATACGTTTTGTGTTTGTAATCCTATAAAATCAATAGTTTGGCTAAAAATATTGCTAAATACTGATAGACAGAGAGCCAACTTGACCCACCCACCCCCAGGATACAGAAAACACACAGCGACCACAATAGATATTATTATGCATGTATATATCCTTCTTTATTAAATACATACTTAAAATGAACATTTCGTCGTGCTCGCCAATATCCGTTTTGAAATGTACAATTGAATTTTGTCTGCCGTTGTACGAGTAATAAAAAAAATCATAATTGTATAAGGGAACTACAAAAAACACACAGCACAGCAGCTGCTGCCTTCGTCGTCGAATATCGTGCATTGCGCTTGCGAATATTTGTAGATCCTTCGTTCGCCCACGTCAAAAATCTTGATCTGGCTCTATAGCTAAGCATTCGTTTTGTTTTTGTTTTTGTTTTTTTTTGTTGCCTTCTCTAGATGTAAATGTAGATTTAGATTTAAGTTTACGTTGTTGTTATTTTACGATTATTTTGGAAAGACGAATTTACAATTAGAAGTTGCTCTGCTTAAGCTACACTCTCGCGCTACTTTTTTAATACATATATATATATATATAGAGTTATGTGTATTTATAATTGTATTTGTATGTATGTATACGGTATATATATATATATCTATGCCGCTCGATCTGGCTGCAATTGCGCGCCTCCTTGCCACATCTCCTATACGCTGCTTTCGCTTACTTTCGCTTATAGTTACAGAAAAAACATATTGTAAGATTACACAATTTGTTAAGCTTAAATAAGAATACAATTAGGCGTCTTATCTAGTTACAATTAGGGGCGTGTGTGTGTGTATGGGGTGTGTGTGTGGGGTGTGTGTGTATGTGGTAATGTTGTGTGAGGTTCTTGAGGGAGAGCAGCCACTACATAATTTACAATTGAATTACAAATTAAATTCATATACATAGTAACAGATATTGCCTTTACATTTTACACCCTTTGGCTTGCCAAGCTCCCCTTGCTTCCAACTGCAATTCCAAGGCTCTGGGGATTGGCTCGAGGTTCACAATCATTATTAAAGGGATTAAGTTGGGGTCACAGTTAGTTACATACATGGGAGAGAGGACAAGTGACATTTACAAATGATCCTTCTTGGGAATACATAATGTGTGTGTGTGTGTGGCCATTTGGGGTCGATTAACAAGTTATACAAAATATATTTGACGCCCCTTGAGCCCGCGTTTGGCACTCTCCCCGATCTTTGGACCCCTCCGCAAGTGCTTCAAACCAGATCGTATCCCTTCAGAGGTGACTGTGAATGTGGCTAATAGCGATGCTAGGTAGAGAAGTTGTCAGTGTCGTCGATGGGTGCAGGATTTGAGGGTGTGAAAGTGTAAATGTGTGTGGGTGTAAGGGCGTGAGGGTGTGAGGATGTGTTGGGGGTGCATTGTGGCTTTCTGTAGTCTGAAGGAAAGTGTGCGTCTGAAACGGCTAGCGACCTTAGCCATCCTCCTTGGGCGGCGTGAACCAACCTGTAAAAATAAACCAAAGAAATTCAAGCATTAAAATATATCCCTTCTCCTTAAACTACTATAAACTGACCGTTCTTCTCATGGATCTGGACCAGCGACTTGAAGCTCTGCTGGGCCCGAGCCAAACTATATTGACCCTGGCTCAGTGCCTGTTAGGGGGAACAGGAGAATGCAAATTAACAAAATTATCAAAACAAATAAGCGAGTCAAGTTTACAGATATATGAACAAAAATATATACAAGAATATAGTGTCCAGTTGATACCTTGGTGGCTCCAAACTGAATGCGCGCCTTTCCCTTGACCAGAGTGGCAGCTATTTGCATGATCACCGCCTCCACGGTATAGGCTGAGCTCCAGCCCTGTTTGGTCAGCAGTTCCATACAGATGGCACCGCCGATGAGGACATAGCCGCCTGATAATATATATACGGCTTACTTTAGTTTGCCAATACAAAAACCGAACCGAGTCTTACCTGAGATAATCGGATGAACGACCCGCACAAAGGGCGGCTCAAAGGGATACGTCTCCTTGAACAGTATATTGAGCAATATGCTGTCTTTGCCCTCCTTCTCCTTTAGCATTAACAGATCACTGTGCAGGGGGCTATCCGGATCGACGGACTTGAGGCGTATATTCCACTCGTAAATCGATTCGTTCACTAGCTCAATCTGATACATGTTCTTTTTGAAGGCGTCCGAACGATAAATATCACGTAGTTCCTTCATTAATCGATCGGTTGCCTGAACGGAACCGGAAACGGAACCCTACAAGTTCAAAATAAATGCATTATAATAAAATATATATTTTAAACACTTTTCGACTTACTTTTAAATAGTCTTGTCTTTGACTTTGACGCAGTCTTTCGAGGGTCGCTAAATGTTCCACTTCCATATCGTCCTTCTGCAAGATCAAACATGTTTTACGGTTAAAATCCATTGAATAATTATTAATATGAGAGCAACTTGGCTGCTCAGATCGTTGTCTCACCTTGTTTGTACTTCGTACATCATCCATTTCCAGCGGCAAATCCTCATCGCCCTCACTCTCCTGTTCGCTCTCCCCAATTGGATCCTCGATGTCCTCTTGGTCCGAATCGGTCTCCTCGTTGCCGCCATGCTGTCCTCCGCCGCCAACGCCGCCCCCCGCACCACCACCGCCGCCGGGTCTCTGTTCGCAGCGCAGTGGCGAAGCGGATGGCGGTGGCGTTTGCAGTGGCAGCGCCAGATTATCGATGTCGGGTGGCAGTGGTACGTTGTGTAGGCGGCACAGCTCACGCAGCAGTATGCCCACCTGGGGGGCGGGAGAAGATTAAGGATTGAGAATTAGTAACAGTTTATCTTGGAATGTGTTCGATAACTTACCTGATTAATCACGTGATTATCACGTCCATTTGTATTGCTAAGTATTTGAACGGCATTTGTGACGCTCGTCTCCTCGCTTTCGGCAAACCAAACTGGCGGCGATGAGGGATACGTTTCCTGGAGAAGACATTAACCATTATTAATATTTAAATAATAATTAAATAAGCTTCAAGGCTCAAGGCTCAATAATATTTGGTTTATAATTTATACACACAAAGAAACATACGCCCAACATTTGACTTTTTACTTGAAAAAAATAAATTTTTAGACCTTATAATAACCTTAAAAATGTGTGCTAGTGAGTTTAATCTACCTTGGGGCAACTGAAGAATCTGAATAAATGTAAAAAACTTTAATTTAACCTTAATGAAAGCCTCCAAGTCGGTTTTAATATCAATATAAGCAATATGGAACAACTACATCGTAAATATTGTACATTATTTGACCTATCAATTCTCTCCAACGATTTTTTTTAAGATCTAAAATGTTATTACTATATAGTCGAAGCTCTTGGGAGCCTTCTCTGTAGCTTTAGCTAGGGAAAAGGGGAGAAGGCCATTCCCATCGCATGCTGTGGGGTGGGTCAAGGACTTTGACAGCGTGTATACCCCTCAATTTGTACGACAGACAAAAGAAATCTCTTGTTTTCTGAAATGCTCTCCGCCACCCACTCTCCGTTCTCCACTCTCCACTTCCCCATATCCACTCTCCACTCCTCCGCTCACCCTTCTCCACTCTCCCATCTCCACTCTCCCTTCTCCACTCTCCCCTTCTCCACTCTCCCTTCTCCACTCTTCCCTTCTCCACTCTCCGCTCCCCACTCTCCCTTCTCCACTCTCCACTCTCTGTTGTCATCTCTTCCACTCACGATTCTCGTTCCGCTCGTTCTCAGGTGAATTTGTCGTTCGACGCCCGCCAGAATCTACTTTGCATACACTTGTAAATAAACAAATAAAGCGGACTTCTCCGGCGACAGCAAGTACGAAATTATAACCTTTAATTAGATCGTTGAACCGGGCGGGGATCACTGCACAGAGAACAGCTGCTCGGCTGGGACGGGAGGAGGGGGTGCAGCCGTGGAGGACGAGAGCTGCTCGCTGAAAAGCTTGGCAACTAATCGATCGACCGACGAGTGAATCATGTCGTTGCTTAAGGTTTTTTCTTTTTTTATTTGCGTTAAAAAGGTAAGCGTGAACGTTAAATGATATGAAAAATCGGTTATCGGCAGGCCAGGACTAGGACAGAAGAGAGCATGGCCAGAGAGCAGACTAACACATGTACATGTCTATATGTATATGTGTCTACATATATAATTTCATCTCAACTGTGCAGCGTGGGAAAAAAGAATCGGCACTCATCACACATACAAAGAATTCAAAGAGAGAGCAAGAAGATGGAACGATCAACTGAGATCAGCGGCACAAAGAAGATGAAGAACAACGGGAAGAACGGGCAGACAAGGATGGCAGGCAATTTAAGGAAGAAAGGAGAAATTCAAGAAGAATACAAAAATATACAAACTCTCAGAAAGATTCGCACAATATGTAAACTGTGAGCAATTTAGCAAAAAAAAAAAAAAATAATAATAATAAATAACTAAATAATTTATAAAAAAAAAAAAAAAAAAAAAAAATGCATTGTTACATAGATTTTCAGCCTAATCCTTGAGTCTTTCCAATTTAAGAGGAAAAAAAAATTAAACTCGTACAACTAGAGATTACTTATTGTTGAGATCATTATTTTTTTAAATAATTCATTAAAATATAAAACTGGTTCAATAGTTATACTAGAAGAAAACAAGTACATTTTGAAAGTCTTATCTCCTCTTCCCTTTTATAAAAAAAACTAACCGAATATATTAGCTATCAAAAACAAGTACAACTTCAATTGATCTTCTTTGGAAATTAAAGTAATATTACTAAATATCCATAATAATAATGCAAAAATATACTTAAACACCCTTGCAATCCTATATATATAATATAATACTATATATATTTCTGTAAAAAATACTATAATCATTCCTGGAAACTAGAGAGCGGAGAGTAGAGAAGAAAGAGTGGAGGGAAGACAACAAAGAAGTGCCGGGGGGTAGTCACCACCCCTTCAAGCCCCCAATGGCAATCCAAATTGTAAGCACGAGGCTTCTTTTATAGCAATACTTCTGGTATTCCGTACCAATCTCCTCGCGATCTACGATAACTATAAACGGAGTGAGTGCCTTGTACGATAAGGCACAGTTGCACATAGATCGCCTTACATATGTGTGTATTTTGTTTAAAAAAAAAAAGTAATAGCTAAAGGAGGTTTCTTAAAAAGCGCTAGAATTTGAAAAACAACCTAAACAGAATACCCAACATTCAATAGCCTGGACCAAGACTGAAAATTCTGAAATACTGAAATGACTAAACAACAGTAGTTCCTACATCAACAGGTCTTCGCTGCGTACTGCAAACAGAAGTCTTCGTTGCCAATAATTACTGTGCCAGCTATACCACCTTTCCTAAAGGAAAGGATCAAATAACTAAGTTGGATGCCAGAACTGTGACTTTCCAGGCTCTTAGTCCATAATTTTCCGGTCGGGCTTTGTTTGTTAAAGGAATCAAAGTCATCCTGGATCCCTCGAGCTACCGTCTAACCAAAGTTTCCACGATTACCAACAGATGCAGCTGCTACTGCACCACTGAAAAGCGTGAATCGCACCATGATGCGGCCCCCGCAAGTGATCTAAGTGTGTCTTCTGCAAGAAAGCGCCTTCTAAGCGGCTAACCAGGATGTGGGCCCAAGACTGTCACTCCCTAAGAATAAGGTTGATAATATCAAGAAGACCCTTGAAAAGTTCTAGGTAACTTTACTTGCAACGGTGACCAGGTAAAACCTACCAAAGATGATAAAGAAACGAATAAGCCTCATTAGGAAAAGGAAGAAAAGTTAGAAGACCAGGGATTTCTGCCCGCTTTCATTCCCCAGGATCACAGCAGCGAAGAGAAGTAATAGTGGAACTTTTTCAGCTACAAATAGTTTGGTTAAGTATCGTATATAACGTAGCATTTCTTCCAAGTTCTAATTTTTCTACCTTCATTTCTATACAATCAAAAAACCAAAGTTTGCTTATATTTTTAATGTAGCTAAAATCTTTATATTCGTCTGCAATTTGCGTTGATGATTGCGAAAATTACATTTAAAATTGCCGAGAAGGTCAGTTTCATGGGAGAACTTGTTAGAAGTCCCCTCCCCCATTAAGATGCTTTTGCATTTCGCCCAAGCAAGCACCAGTCCCACCCACCCCATAAAATGTGAGTCACACACAGCAAACAACTTAAAGCCAAAGCCAAAGATTTGTGCAATTAATGGAAATATGTGTTGCTGAATTAGCAGCAAAACAGTTTTTGATAAGGTTTCCCCGATAAGGGAATGTCGGCCAATACTACGGAGAATCTCATGTCCATCAAGTTAGCAAGGCAACTTTGAAAAATCAAAATTTTGTTTATGCAATAATTTGCCGTTAATTATCCGTTAATTATTCGTGAAAGAAGAAAATTTGCCGTTCAATTATTTATCCTTTTTTTTTGATGTCCTGCTAAGTTGATATCAAGTTAGCAGGGCAACTCCTGAAAACTTGAAGATTTCCAAAATTTTTTTTCTCAGAA
>VNJU01007554.1:0-39602 GCA_008042675.1 Drosophila seguyi | reverse complement strand
CTATTTTTGTTACCGCCTCATTTCGCGCGCTTTTGCAGCAAGTGCCCAAAAACAAAAAGAACCGTTACATTGAGAGAGTAAAAATTTCTTGCTCAGAGAGACAACATATGGTACATATTATTCATGCAATCTGACTTAAAAAAAAATAAACATTTAATAATTTTTTTTAGGAAATCAACTTTCCACCTGCAGTAGTGCTATTATTTTAACCGCAGCTGTATACCAGTCTGGTTACGCTCTGCCGGTTAAAATACAAGTCTAATGCACACGGAAACCGATCCAAAGTCAAACTGGGGTTCTCACTTATACATTTCAACATGGCAACGTGAATTGTTGGTTAGAGTTCAACCATTTAGTTGATACATACCAACAGGGAATATTGAATTATTATGTATCTAAAACTATTTAAAACTAGCTTATGGGAAGCACTTGACTCTACGGATGAAAAATTTTATAATTATAAGCCTTTTTGATACAAATTGTACTTATGAATGAATATACAGATACGATGAAGATAACTGTATAGACTATGAATTATCACCGCACGTATGTGATTTTATCATATTTTTTCAATACTCATACATTTAAAAGATTACAATTGTACGATTTAGAGAAAATATATCATTAAAATTTCAAAATCGGTCTAGATTTGACTTTGTAAACAATTTTAGGAGGCGACTGTTATTATTATACACAGTCATACCCGAATTATTTAAAGCCGATTGCTTAATAATGCTGCTGTTATCAGCGACCCTTGAGTGCAGGTAGAGATAAGAGCATTAAAAAAGGTGTAAATTCGGGGCGTGCAGGGACTGAGGCACACAGGCATATACACACTCTGTCTCTGGTCATGACTAAAGAGTTAACGGTCGTCTAAGAATTACGTCTAAACAGATCTCGGTCTGTGGGGGGCATCCAATGACACACTGTTCAATAGTGGCTAGTGGCACGTACGTATGTACCTCAGTGCAAGCTGGAGCGCAAGCGAAGAGCAGCACGTGAGTGAGGGTTTTGAGTGAGTTTTGTGATTCAAGAGTTCATCGAGAGTCATTAGTGAAAGTTCATGTGTGGTTTGCCACGTAAAATTGCGGTGCTAATGACATCTACTATATACTATACAGTATTTATGTACCCATGCACATGATGATGTAAATAAAGCAATATTGCAAGAGCAATTTTTACTTTGTTTTCGCAACTTTTTACTTTGACATTTGACTCAGTGCTGTTGGCGTTATTTGAGAGATCTTTGCAACACCGGCAACAAGACAAGAGCAAGCTCCCTCACTTGGAGATATATTATAGAAGGTCCGATCTACCAGTTTTTTAAACCGGGCAATGCTACATATATTGTCTCGCCTGGTGATGGTGTTTAGGAAATTGTTACCCGATTTAATAACTTATTTCTTAAATTTTTTTAATTAAACAAACACTTTCTGTGCTAGTAATCTCAATTATTCAGTGCTCTTAAAATGTGTTTTAAAACAATCGCTATACTCACAAACGAAAGCTATGCAAAAGAATTATGTTCATTTTTATTTTACTATGAATTTAGAGAAAACCTTTAAAAAAAGTTTCACCAAACAAACAGAAAGTCGCGAAAGCCTCCAACAACAACAATAACAAATGAGCCACACAAACACAACAACCTAGCAGCCCGAATGGAAGCGCAAAAAAGGTTGTGATGGGAGAAGAAACAAACCCAAAGGCAGACCCAAAACCGGCTAATGAAAAGCGTTTATATGAAAAGGGTTTTCCAATTGTCCACACACACGAAATGTCCCGTTGTGCAACCGCAGCAAAAATAACAAACCGGACAAACAAGTGTTGTTGTCAATAGGAGAATTCTTGGCCGCTGGAACCTGGTTCAAGCTCAAGGAGAGAGGCAGAGAGTAAACCAACACAACTGTGAGAGCAGAAGAACGAGCAACAGGCGGGTGGGAAAGGGAAGGGGCTCGCACCCATTGAATTTGTTGCACTGAGCCGCTCTTTACGCATGCCTCTGTCCCGTTCGCTCCTCAGCCATTCGGCAGGTGTCTATTATGGTATCCGTGTGTGCATGTGTGCGCGAGAGAGTGGCCGTGGCCTGTGCATGTTAGTACCGTTCTAGCCAACGAAACCTGAAGCGTAGCTATAATTTGGTCAGCCGCTTAAGCAATAAAAATGCATTGGAGCCACGTCTTCGTCTTCGTCTCGGGAAATGAAATCAATGATAATTAAAATGAGACAGTGGGATGTTTTGGGTGACCCTTGTCATTATCTCTTGTCTGTTGGCTTTTCTAGCTTCACACTCACACAAACCGACTCGACTTCCAGGGTTATTGCACTCTTTTTTCAAATCACTCTATCTTTTTGGCTTGCCCCAGAATATTGCACTCTCCGTTTGGGCAGCAAACTGAACTTATTTTGGTTTTAATTAACACTTTGGCGACTTGGAAATGAACCCGACGAAAGCGGGACATTCATTTTTTGAAAACAGGTTACATAAATAGGTCACGCACCAACGATCGCAAGAAAATGCAGCGCGCCGATTGCTCTCTACATACAGTCCCTTTAGTCCGTCAAGCAACAGGTTAATAAGTGGCTTAGACTTTTTTGCATTGTGACTTTTGTATATGCTGGCTTCTTTGCCTCAGTTCACAGTATAACTTACACCGAAAAAGAACCGAATACGCGAATACGAATACCGAATACGAATGATCAATATATCGATATGCTTTCTAAAGATGATATATTTAATCACTATTTCTTGTTTGCCTGAATATCGAAACTGCGATTTTTTTTACGATATTTTTCGATATTTTTGTCGAACCGATATCTATATGTGCAATCAATTTAAAACTGTTTTGGGTAACAACACCTCATCAGCGACCTTTTCATTTTCAGTTAAAGAAAATGGTAGACTAGACGGTTTTTGTCTGTCATTAAAAATTGCATTATTTAAAAAAAGTAGCCATTATTTTAAAGTTTATTTTTAGATTAAATTCTTTTTCAATCTTCAATTTGTCTATCACTTTGCCTTGATTTGGCTTCGCTTCTTTTGCAATTCTTATCGTATCTATTACAATGTGTATATACCGGCTTACAATTTGCTTCCTATGTGTGATTTTGTTTAATAGGTTTTTGCTTTTCACACACGTACAACAAATAGTTTCTTTTATTTTTTACATTTTCTTGAAAGCGACAAGATAATTTCAACAAATAATGTTGAAATGTAATTAAAATATGAATCGAAATATAGGATTGAAATATTAAATATTAAGCCACTTAATTATTAAAATCACTATAAAGATAGCTTAAAAAATTAAAAACATTTAAATAAAATAAATAATTAAAGCCACTTTACAAATAACTTTTAAAATTTTAAACTGACAGGTGTCGTTTTTGGTTTGTTCAGTGTTTCGATAGCCTGAACTTGTACCTGGCAATCGATTGATCGATAACAATAGACACATATTAATAGTTTTTCAAGTTTCGCGGGCAAAACCCTTGCAGCGATGATGCACAAGATGGCTGCAGAGAATCAACTGCTCGATCTGGAGTTCTCGGCGCGGTTATTAAAGCAGTTGATAGAAATCCCGGGCGTGTCTAATAAGAAGGCATATACTTACATCAATTAAACCATAGATTAAAGTATAAACTCTATACAACTTTCAATGGAAGCCAGGATGCTAGAACAGAATCGACTATTTACTCCTGTTTGCACACAACCGCCATCGTTGGGTGAAATTTTGAAACTGAATTTTTTAAACTAGGACTTTCGATGGCTATCGGTGGCACTTGATAGTATCGATTATTCAGCTTGCACCATCGAAGTTGATAAACTAGCATCTTTGTCGAAAATTCATTCAAAATTAAGGGTATTCCCCATATTTCTGATTTCTGAAAATATCGATAGTACTACAGTATATGACAGTTATTTTGAAAAGAACTCCCCTTTGAAAAAGCATTTGAAAACAGTGATTCGGATTTTAAGTTTAGCTGCTAATTTATATTATTAATATTTTTGTACGTTCGAGTTATATATTTTGTTATTCTGCAATAAAATATACAAATTGCATTCAAGAAGACTTGGTCCGATAAAAGCTGACTTGTTTTCAACATTTACTAAATAAACTGTGCTATTCAGCATTTTGGGCAATATATAAAATATATATAATATATAAAAAATTTTATTAAAAACTACATAAATG
Organism: Drosophila seguyi; assembly: GCA_008042675.1. Taxonomy (NCBI): domain Eukaryota; kingdom Metazoa; phylum Arthropoda; class Insecta; order Diptera; family Drosophilidae; genus Drosophila; species Drosophila seguyi. The sequence continues at coordinate 35,412 of VNJU01007554.1, read as the reverse complement.
CATTTGCAAAATATTTGCGTTGTCTTTGTATTTTATCGATATGTGACGACGGTTGTTTTTGAAAATTTCTAAATTTTGCCGGCTTTATGAATGGATTCTTTTACATATATTGTAATAGTGCTCTGGGAACATAGGAAAGATTACTTTAATCACATGACGGCCTAAATTTCTTTAAAATATTTTATTATGAACTCTTTCAAAAAGGAGTTTTAATCCTTTTAACTTTGTTTATCTTGAACAAAAATTTTGAACGGAGGGCCCTACCGCCTAAGTACATTTATGTATGTGTACAATTTGATATTCCCTTAATTCGAATATTTTTTGTATATATTTTGGAATTTTATTCGTAGTTTTATTCTTAATAAAATGTTATTATTTTACTTTTAAGGCAACCAGAAAAAATACTTAGATTACAGAAAATTTTGCACGGATATACATATATATACATACATACATATACGTATATCAAAAACTATTATTTCAGTCGTCTTGAGGAAGAGATTACAGTATTCAACTTACATTTTAGACTTTTGTCAACAACTTTTGTAGCTCTATTTCAATATGGCTGAACCTACGCGGCTGGGAACTTAAAGAATAAACGGGAAACGTTTATTTACGAACTCTAACTTGAAGACTCTCGAGTAAAGCCTATTAAGATACCACATTTCGTGGCGTAGCATGCTTCTAATGAGCGGTATCAGTGGAGAGATTGTGACAGTGACCGGCAGTGCTAGGTTTTATCAATAGTTCATGTTTATTGAAAATTTCTTTTTCGTTTGGGTGGTCTGTGTGTAAACGCATGCTTCACATGTGGGCAGCAAATACAAAATGTTGTTTCGTGTGTCTTTACAGTGTAATTAGAATATGTGGTTTTGGATGGGGGAATTAGCAGAACTTCCAACGGTTTCCGCACTCGTTGCACATGACGAAGGTGGTCATGGGCTCGTCGGCGGATCGGGTCTGCAGCTGGTTGTAGGTGCAGTTGCGCTTCTTGCATTTGGCGCACTTGAGGAGATCTGTCTTGGTGCCCTGCACGGTGGCCAGTTGGGCATCGTTGATGGCCTCCTTCACAAACTTCTCGCGCAGCTTCTTCATCTCATCACTGGCCATCTCTTCGGGTGTCATCTTCGCCAGCTGCTTAGCAGAAACAGCTCCACACATAAAGTTGCCCCGAAGACCCGGATTCTTTGGATCCTTGAGGTTTGCCACGCGCGATCTGATGCGGTTCTTGTACTTCATATCAGTGTTCTTGAACTCGGCATAAATGGCGTCCTCTAGCTCGGCGGCCATCTCCTCAGGCTCACCGCAGCCCTCGGGTACCTCGCCGATCTTTAGCGCCGTGGCCAACATTTCGCGGCACTTCAGACGAACTGCATCCGTCATCCCGCCGGAGGGGAAAGAGCTCTGTGACGACGAGGGCTTCTTCTCCTCGCGTTTATCCTTCGACGAGCTACTGCTGCTGCCGCCCGACTTACTGTCCTTACTGGAGGAAGATGACTTGGCGGCGCTCGAAGGTTTTGCGGCACTGCTGTTGCTGTTCGACGATCCATCCTTGCCCGCCGAGTTGTGATTGGGCGTTACCGGGGCCGGGCTGGCCAAAAAACGCTTCCAGTTCTTAATCAGGGTCTTGGCCAGCGCGATCACCTCGTCGTCCTTGCTGCTCTTTCGTAGCTCGTTCACAGTCATGCCGATGCGCGTCTTGGTCAGAATGTCCAAGTTTATATTGAGCGTCTGCAACGTCTTTAACAAGTCAAGTGCCTGATCTTGACCCTGTTTGGAGGGGAAACAAAAATATTATTTGATTATGGCTCCCGCCAATATGTGGTTGGATCCCGGCCTTCCAACTCACTGTGCCATCACTGGACGTCGAGATCTTGTCCATCTTCTTCTTAATCCGGAAAACTTCGTCCTCCACGCTCATTTTGGTAGTCTGAATGTGCTGGGTAAACAAGGTGACAGAACAGAGGTTAGGTTGCTTTTCATTTGGCCGCCCGCTAAAACAACTAATTCGTATGTTATGTTATGCCGAGATTTAGTTATTACCTTTTTTCCCTCCAATAAAAGTTGTTTACTATTTTTTTTCGTTCTGTATTCGCAGAACAGTAGTGCTGAAAAACGTCAATGTTGAAAATACTTCAAAATGTATATATATCGATATTTTTCCTATGGATGATATTATATCACTATTTCTAGTTTGCCCAAATTTTAAAATTGCGATATTTATAATTTTCGATATTTTTGTAAAGCTGCAAGGATATTTTGGATGTTCCTTCTGCGAAACTAAGAAGAAAAACGAAGTTGGTTGTATATAATTAATTTTCCACATTTTGTATGAAGTTATTATTAAAATCTATATTTTCTTCAGATGTGATATATCGATAACACTATCGATTGTTATTAATGCTAGACTGCAGGTCTTATCGATATAAGTGTGTCGTATTTTATATTAATACACAGTTTACAATATTGATTTCCGACAAAATGGAAACGTTGGATAATGGAACGAAAAGTCTGGCATCACTCGCCACGAAAATGTAAAATGGCGGAAAATGCTACAGGTGTGGCCAAACCTTACGTTCATGAGCAACTAGTGCAGCCAATCGGCGTTAATAAAGTGTCTTTGAACAAAAAACTATATAAAAACTATAAACTAAAAACTATATATATCTTTCAAAAGAAAAGAAATCTATGATTTTTGTTATCAATAAAAAGTATTAATATACAATATATTTCTTAAAAATATAAATAAATTATTAAATGTATATTTTAGTTTTTCTGTTAATGAATTTATGATATAATTTGGCTAGATTAGTTCCGAAAACAGCAAAATTTTTTAATAGAAAATATATTAAAAATAGCTAACGTACGCCAATATTACTTCTTATAAACAAGAATTCGAGCCCATGTATAAGAATTTTACCCCAATAGGAAGTTATTTCACCCTTATTCCCCTTGGCCGCGCCCACCAGCGGCTGAAAGACGAGCTAAAAAGGTCGTTTATCCGCTTATCATTAACTTTTAGTTGTGATCCGCTCTGATTGGTCGAACATGTATGATTGCTGAGACATTTGTTATTTCCTTTTACAATTACAATTATTTATTTATGGTCCACTACACAAAATGTAATTTTTTAAGCTATTCAAACAGTACACAACATTTAAACATAATTAATTAGTTAAATAAATTTATTCAAGTAAGTCGACAATAATTTTTCTTATTGTTTGCTTCCCCCTTGCAAAAATATCAACTTAAAATATCGCAATTTCGATATTTGGGTAAACAAAAAATCTTGATATAATAATATCAACGCTGGGAAAACTATCGGCTTATCGAATTAAAAATATGTTTTCGACATCCCGACTTCCTTCCTTTCCTTTCATTCATTCCGTTTGCGCAACCGGCTTCGAACATCGTGTTAAATAAAAATAAAAAAAATTCAGTTTTCAATAAGAAAAATTGTGTTATTTCTTTATAAAAACGAGGTGAGTAGAAAAGTTTACAAATCGTTCAAAGTTTTTGTGAAATATTAGAAAAAGACAACATTTTTGCTTAGCAATTTTCCCCGTTATCTGTTCGGAAAGTTATTGTGCCCTTAATAAGTGATACAACACAATTCCTCTTAAGAAATCACTTTTTCGTTCAAAATTGTTGGAATGTGCATAAAATTCCGCAATAAAAAAAAATTAAATAGGTGTCTTGCATAAAAATCGCCTTTCGTTCATTTTGGCTTTGCATAAAATTCGCCTTTCGTCCATTTTGGCTTTGCATTAGCAGTCACCGTTATGTTTTAGGGTTGTCGAAGCGCCATATCACGTTGCAGATCGAATGTCTTCGTCGTTTGTACTACTTTCTTAAATTGTTGGCAACCCTGTAGCACGCTTTTTTGTTCAATTTCCTTCTTTCTTCATTCGTAGATTTTGTGTGGAAAGACATTGTGAAAGGAAGGCTCGAAGCGCTTGTGAGAATTTCTTCGTAAACTGGTGAGTAAAAATGCAAAATAGTATCAAGCGACATCAAACACTATTGCAGAAAACGCAAATAGTGCCAACAAAAGTTATCCTTTAGAATTATTTTTTATTTCTTGTGATTTTGCTTGTCATCTATGCAATGTTGAGTTTATTCGGTTTCCAAGTGCTTTTGCAATGTCCCTTTTCGTGTTCATTCGTGATTTTTTTTTTGTGTCAACTTCGCATTGTGTGAATCGGAGTGCGTGTATCAATGCGTCTCGAAGTTGCGTTTTACTTTGTGCTAGAAATTTCCTTTGCATTTCAAAATACAGTAGAATACGGTTATAGCGACATTCAAGGGACCGACGATTTTACGTCGTTATACCCGGAAGAGACGCACTAACCGATAATACTTTGTATACAATACAATGGTATGGGGACCAACCAAGTCATCGAGATTTCGTCGCAATAACCGAACGGACGCTATAAGCGGAGTCGTTATAACCGGATTCTACTGTAAGTTCATACAGCTTTGAGGTGTACGGCCCAGGTGTTTTGTTCCCGTTCATTCATTCATTTTTTTCGGCTTCAGCGTTTCTTAGTTATTTGGATTTGAGGCCTATAGCCCAGGTGTTCTGTTCCCATTCATTCGTTAAATTTTTTTCGCCGTCAGCGTGTCTTGATACTTTTGTAAATCCACGTGTGTGTGTATCGAAGTTGCGTTTTACCCTGAATGCTAGACATTTTCCTTGTATTCCTAAAGAAATATGTCACAAGTTTGGTTCATCTTAAATTTAAAATTAAGAGCATCGACTTTCAGGTGTTTAGTTCATTCATTCTTTTTTATTCAGCTTAAGCATCTCCTTATTAGTTGGGTGAATCCGCGTGAGTGTATCGACGGCTTTGCTCTCGTTTCTAAAATTCCCTCCCATTGAAGTCAAATTTCCGTTCGGTTTTTATACCCTTGCAGGGTATTAAATTTTCGACCCTATAAAGTATAAATATTCTTGATCAGCATCAACAGCCGAGTCGATCTAGCCATGTCCGCCTGTCCGTCCGCAAACTAGTCACTCAGTTGTGAAGCTATCTGAATAAAACTGTGTATATGCTTAAACTACTATATAAGTCGGAACGGGCCGGATCGGACAACTATATCATACTGCTGCTATATAAGTATAATTATAACTTAGCCAATTTTTAGGATATTTGCTTTGATCTGACCATTTGGTATTATTTTAGAATTCCGGTTTTAATTTTATCAAAATCGGACAACTAAATCGTATAGCTGCCATAGGAATATATATATATGTTTGGCTTTGTTGCTTGCAACATTTTTCGCCAGCAACATTTTGCACTGGAAACATTTATTTTATTACAGTACCCGAGAAAGCGAAAAAGTCAGAACATTTTTCTTATACTTACTGAAAGGGTATTTTAACTTCGACATGCCGAAGTTGGCTTCCTTTCTTGTTTCTCTTTTTTGTTATCAAATAATATTGTTTCCTTTCGCCTTATTAGTAGGATGAATACGCGTGAGTGTATCGACGGCTTTGCTTTCGTTGCTAAAATTCCCTCCCATTGAAGTCAAATTTCCTTTGGTTTTTTTTCTCTTTATTGTTATCAAATAAATTTTCTTGTTTCCTTTTTAAACGAGCTTCTCAACATTTTGTTGCAGTTGAATGGTTGTTTTCTTTGGGTCAAAATACAATATTTCAAAAATTTCATTTGTTTTGAGTTTCCCTATTTTTTTTCTTTTGCTTTTTTGTTTGACATAAAATTGTTGCCCTTTCCGCGTGGTAGTCATTGATTTTATGTACGTAAGAATATATATATTTATATATCTCATAATTTATACAGTTTCTAATTATAGAAGCAAACAATTTTACAGGGATATCTCGTATTACCGTATTAAGATTTTAGTTTCTCTTCCAACATGAAATCGTTGAAAGGTGTCTTCCACCTAAATATGTGGAGAAATTGTAATTCTACTTATTGAAGGTTTATATATTTGTTCCAATAGTCAATTTATTTTTCTTTTTAATAATGCTTAAAGTTAGGTTTTGTTCTTTCATAATTCAGTGTGTTCAGTTAGGTTTCGTATAATAAAAAGTAGTATATTTGATGCATAGTTTGCTTTATAATTATTAAATTTAATTTTTTAAAATAGAATTTGCATCAAGAAACACAATTACAGAGGTTTTAACACTTACTAATCCTTTAATTTTTTATTTCCAACTACTGAGTTAAATAATTGTTCGTTTTATGTGTTTTTTTATATTTTAATGTTATTATTTAACAAAGTTAAAATAATAAAAGGCGTATTTCTCAATGAAAATGTATGTAATTTTTAACAGAACAAAAAAATGTATGAGTATGCAAATGCTTTTTACTGTTTTCTTTTGTGAAAACTATTCTCTTTTTAGTGGTACTTTTTTTCTTGAAGAAACAATCTAGCTGTGATGTTCTTTCAAATATTTATTTGCTTTAGGATTATTATATTCTCCTTAATCACTGGATAGCAACTGTTTAGTGGGTATGATGATTAATAATGGGTAACAACAAAAAAGGGGGAAAATCAACGACATTACATCAACATTTTTCTTTGATATAATAAAACAAAGTCTGTGAAAATCTTAAGCTTATGGTTCCATTGCAAACAGTGATTAAAATTCACAATCAGAAAGGAAGTATATTGTGAGTTGTCTGCTTGCCTGACTCTCTGACTAGTTTATACGAGGTGGTCATTTGCTTGATCGTGATTTCATGGATAAAATCTGATTAGTTGGCCACGCATAAACTATAAGATTGCTTTCATGTTCTCTTCATATATTCAATATATATGCATAATTTATTTTTCATTTTTCCTTAGCTTGTTTTTGTTGCTTTTGGCTTATATGGCGGCTACAATTGGTTTTGTTTCATATTTGCTTTTCTTGAAGGGTCTGTTGTCTGTTATAATTGTAATTTATAAGATTTAATTTTGGTAACCTGCTTCTCCGCCACAACAGCTCCTTCCAAGTTTCCCCGCATCGGTGTAATTGGAGAGAGAGAGAAGTTTTAAGCCAGAGTGGGGAACTGACGCTCGTCGTTCACCTTGGGTGCAGTATTCTGTTGCCGTTCAAACCGCTTGTTCGGCCCTGGTCCGCTGTTGTTTTGGTTGTTGTTGCCTGGACCACGACGATCGGTGGGAGGCCTATTATTGGGAGCTGACTGAGCACTGCCGCCCTCATTATTGTTATGATGCTGCTGCTGTTGATGGCCCGATGAGGGACCATCACGCTGACGGTCAACGCCGCGGTTACCGCCTCCCTCAGTGCGTGGGCCGCCGCCACCAATGCCGCCAGGACGTGGGCCTCCACGTCCACCGCCGCGTCCTCCAAAACCACCAGGTCCGCCGCGGCGGCCGTCGTTAAAGTTAAACTGAATATCAAGGACGCGTTGCTGGCGGCCTACACGCTGGGGATACATGGCAGGATCATATTCAAGCTCTTCTTCGCTTTCGTTCTCTTTCTTTTTGTTGCTGGTCAAGACCACCATTTTCTTCCACTGCGACGTGTCCTCACCTGTCGGGAAACAATTTAAAATTTATTTCGATATTGGCACTTGGATATTTTAAACAATATGAGGAGCACACACACACCTTCTCCGGCCTTGCGTATGTTGAAGGTTGGCTTTATGCGCTGCCCCTGTTGTGCTTTCCACTCGTCCAATGTCAGCTCTTTGGTCTCTTCCTCGGCGGCCGTCTGCTGCTCGCTTTGTTGTTCATTGCCAGATTCGTCGGCCTTGGCGGCACCACCCTCTGCGTTGTTCACACTAGTCTCGGTTTCGTTCTTGTTCACATCGTCAATGGCCTCCTTGACAGAACCCCAATTATGGGCACCAGCACCATCACGCTTGTCAATAGCCTTTACTCCTGTGAATGGTTGTGAAATATGAATTAAATAAAATATTTCATTGCAGGTAGCAAATATCGCAAAGGACGTAACCACCCTCTGTTCAAAAACTAACGTTAACCCATCAATTTGAAGGTGAGTAATTGACATCAATTTAAATTTATTGTAGTGAAATGTGAATTAAATAAAATATTTAATTTCAGGTAGCAAATATCGTGAAGAAAACGTGACCACCCGTTGCTCAAAAACTAACGTTATCCTATCAATTTGAAGGCGAGTAATTGACATAAAATTTTAATTTATGGTAGTATGAATTCAATAAAATATTTCGTTTCAGGTAGCAAATATCGTGAAGGACCTAACCATCCTCTGCTCACAAACTAACGTTAACCCATCAATTTTAAGGTGAGTAATTGCCATCAATTGTAAGGTATTTTAACGTAAAATTATCCTCAATTTAAGTTTTAAATTGTTTAATTTTAATTTTATTTTCCAAATAGTTGCTGTTGTAATTTTCAAATCCCTTGGTTATACATATGTATTAACTTAAACACAAACTCTTCGCAGATATGCTTTGCCAAGATATATTTTGAAAAATCTGCTTCCTACATGCTGTTTATCGGGAAAGGGAAGAATATAGCGTCGAGAGCCGCAAACTATTTTTAACACGCTTTCTTCTTTCTATTTCTTCTGTTCTGTGTGCTTTTTGTATATTAGGCTATGCTAGATAATTTTGGATATTCCAAAAATGAAATGGTCATAACAGCGGGAGGTTGATAACGGAATATAGATGAGTGTACTTTCCAACTATAGTTTATGGTCAATTACATTGATTCGAATGATCAATAAAAGAGAGATCAAGAGAGAAAGTAATAAAAAAAATATATTTTAATCTCAACTTAGTAATTCTAGGCAACAAAAACACGTGGTGGTAGTAAATCGTTTATATTTATAATTAATTAGTCTAGCTAAAAAGTTGAAAAAGTACCACTTAAAAGATATAACTGAGAAAAGTGTTAGGAATTTGTTTTCCCTTATGGGGTAGACTCAAAATGAACTAAAGGCAATATAACTAATTTTCTCCTTTCTTTGCTATTTACGTGGGTCTTTAAGTTGTCATGGTAAATGACTTGGTTTTGTTTATCATTTATATAGTTAACTTTGATTGTTGTCCGTTTTTTTTCCTTGAATTTATGTACTCACCTGTTCTATCTGATCCCGATTGGCGATCGAACTCGCGCTTCCTGTTTTGGCCATCGTTGCGATTTTGACGCTGCGGCCGATCGCTGCCCGCTCCTCCCTGGCCGCTGCCACCAGGTCCGCGGTATGGACGCGACTGCTGACCATCGGGTGCTCCTCCTGCGTTTTCGCGGACATTACGGCGATTGTTGCGTTGTTCCCGAGATTCTACATTGCCGTTGCCATTCTGTTGACGAAAGTTGGTACTGCGCTGTTCTCTTTGTCCTTGTCCTTGTCCTTGACCGCTGCCAAATTCACGTGTACGGTTTGCGCCACCTCCTGGCCGAGGAGCTCCCTGTTTGTTGTTGCTGCTGTTAAACTGCTTGTCGGCGGACGGGGCAGGCTTCTTGCCATCGGTCTTGCTGAGAGCGTTGTTGGGCTTGTTCTCCTTCTCGGCCTGGTTCGGTTTCTTGGCATTGGGAGGTCCTCCGGCGGCGTTGTTATTCGCCTTTGTCACCTTGGCGGCCGTTTTGGTGGCCGCGGTAGCGCCACCTGCAGCTGACGGCTGCTTCTTCTTCCCAGCTGCTGCTGTTGCGGCGGCGGAGGCAGCGGCCGTCGGCGCCACAAGATTATCTAATGGATCGCTGACATCGTCGTCCATGAACAAGAGCTCATAACGATTTTTCCCGGCGCTGTCCATGATTTGGTTGGTGTGAGGTGGTGCTCTGCTTGCTGCGGCTGCGGCTGCTATTGCTATTCCTGCAAGAGAATTTTACACAATATCTCAATTGATTGATTTTCCCATTTCGTTCGGCCCCCCCAGTTGGTCGTCGCTCTGCTTTCGAATTTTCCGTAACGAAAGTTGGTTTGAATTCGTTTAATTTCTGCACGCAGGGCGAATAGATAAACAACTGCCCAAGTAACTTGGTTTTTCGAAATTTAACATCAGCTTTTATGCGAATTTTTCTTACTTTTTCCGTAGGTTGTTGGTGGCTGTGCTGCTCTCTAACCTTAATTTTCAGCGTTTCTTCTTTGCCTTGCTGCTAGTATTACCTACGCATACTGGCGCGCGCGATTTCACACGCACATGGGTTCCTCACGCACACACGGAAAGGAACCAGCAGCGCGGCCCACATGTGTTCTTGGTATACATAGAAAAACAGAAACTCACGTTGTTTGACTTGCCGCTGCGAACGGCAATTTAGTGTTGAATAATGCGGCAGTGGGAGCGAGATTTAGCAGTGGGGTGGCTGTGTTTGGTTTTGCTTGCGTTATCTTAAGAAGTAATAATTGCTTACAAATTGCTTAAACGGTACCAAAAGATTCATAAGAATCTGCACCAATTTCCTAAACACATACAAAAGTCAATCGTTTGATTTGCCAACTGTGTTTATTGAGCACTTTGTGTTATTCAAACTTTGGCGCCAACCCGCAATATTTAAATGTCGCGGCTCCCGAAGCTAGCAAAAAGTATCGGTTCGTACCAGACTTGGCCAACTGAAATAGCTTGTTATAAATCAAATTTAATTTTCGAAATTAGTAAAATAATTCACTTTTACTTTGTCCTTGCAGAAAAAAGAACTAAAATGTCCGACTGGGAAGACGAGGTTTGTGCTTCTTCACATAACCAAATGAATCGTAACTAAAGTAACTTATTACAGCCTAAATCTGGTCGCGGTTTCGGCGATAAGCCGGCCAATAATCAGAAGGAAGTCGCCGGATGGAGTGACGATGAGGGTAATGACGACAAGAGCGGTGGAGGTGGATCAAAACGATTCGGTGGCGGTGGAGAACGGGGCGGCTATCGCCGCGGTGATAATTCGGGAGGATTCCGAGGACGCCAGGACGACGAAAATGGTAAGTAGTGTGGTAGATTTATGTCCATTTAGTTTTTAAATTTTAGTATTTAATTTCGTTGATAACGAACAAAGGTTCATATAATTTAAATGTAAATGGTAAAACAACCAACCAGTCAATACACGACTTTTTTTAATATATGTGGGGAATACTGTCCCCCCTTAAACTAAATTCTATAAGTTGATTATTTAGAAAATATTTTAATTTGTAAAGTAACGCGTTTACTTTTGATTTTTTGTTTCTCCGCTGTGTTCTTCTATTTGGTGATCGTTCGCGCAGCCCTTAATTTATCCACGAAGCTCCCGCCAATCCCATCTAGCTGTAATGAGGATGTTGTAACGGCTTTCATAGACCGTCTTGATCTCTGCATACACAACACAACTATAGCCGAGGTGCGAGAGCTTAGAGACTACCTGTTTACAGCCTTTAGGCATTTGGTGAGCTCCGAATGGGTTCGCCTACAGAATCTAGATCGAGAAGAACTTGTTCGAAAAGCGCAAAAAGTACGCGACGCTGCCGCCATGATGAATAGCTTCATTATGGACGTAAATAGCCTTCTGGGCGAGACCGATGTGGGGACAGCACAAGCGCACAATGCAATTGATCAGTTGAGACAAATGGGCATTAATTGGGTAGAAAATGTTCCGGATTTAGATACACAGGATATAGTACTTCCACAAACTACTTCAGATAGTTCCCGACCGAGAAGATTAAGCAATGCTATAAGGACTGCAGAACCTGTTCCCTATAAAGTAAAACCTATTATGGACATCTACGAAAAGTCCCGTCGACTGAACGAAGAACAAAGTGAAGTGGCTGCAAGTAGACAGCTAGATACCTACATTGAGATGGCTGTATCTGTGTCGCCTCAGACCTATGGCTCTTCCAAATTTTTACAAAATATAAGCGCAGCTCTTATCAAAAGCCACAAAATAAGGGGGGGGAAGTTTGGAAACATGCTTGAACTGACAAGCAGGATGTCCTGGCCAATTGGTCCACTTTTGGTTTGGCCAGGTTACCCAAAAATCGACCATAAAATCCATTCTTTTGACGAAGTACCTATGGAGCCACTCAGTGAACCAACAAGAACTTGCAGACGAACCCCGGATAACACAAGAAGCATTCAGACAAGCAGACAAATTGAGATGGTTAGGGACCACCGTTCCCAAAACCAGGACTTGGAAACACCGGACGGAGCTTATTATAGTCGCTACGATGCGATCCGTGATGAAGAGGCCGCTTGGTCAGCCACTGACGGCGGTAACACCGACATAGAAGCGGCTAGGCAAGCATCTTCGAGCACGCCGATAAAGCGACTCAGCGAGCTTGGGTACTAAAAGCAAAATTTTGACTATTCTTAACTATTTCTATCGTTTTTCCTCTTACCATCTATGTAGACTCGGAAACTCCTTCCTTCCTTTCTTGTGTTACACGGCCAAAAGTTCAAACATTCAAAATACGAAACATACAACGAAATTTCTTTATAGAAATTCAAATCATAATTTAGATGTAAAAAGATATGTATGTTTCTGACAGCTTGGAAAAGTGTCGACAGATCTACTAAATCAGGTTCCCGTTCTTCCTATGAATTAACATTCATTTTTGAAATACAGATGTTCAAATAACAGTCGACTGATAAAAATCTATGCCCGAGTTAGGACATGTGAAAACATAAATGTATTTTCAATGCTTTAAATTTAGAGTTTTGAATACTATTTTATTGATATCTTCAGGGCGATCTGCTCACGTTCGCGTTCTTGTTTCGACTTCCACAAACTAACACAAATTTTTACTGTCTGCCTTTCAGTTCCTTCAACATAGGAGTTAACATTCTGTTATAAATGCTAATATTGTAGATAATTTTAACAATATCCAATTTATCGCATTAATTATCGATACAGTACCATCGCATTATTATTAAAATAATCCCTCGCATTTTCCCAAATGCATACATTTTCATTTTATTGATAAAAGATTTTTTATTTTGTTATTTAAGACATTGTTTGGATTTAGTTTTATTTTCTGGGTACACTGCCCGTCTTCTTCGACTTTTTCGCCTTCTCTGTTTCTTAAATAAAAAAGAAAAAGAAATGCACTCGTACGCTTACTTATACACCTACTGTCCGATCCACAGCTTTTCGTTGAGTTCCAATATGAACTTATCAATAATTCGTGGCGCAGGAGCAGGAGACCCACCTATGCCGCCAGAGTTTCCAATGTCGATTGTCGACAGCGGCACTCTGATGTCGGTTGATAATGAGGAAACTGCTATGGTCGATGCTGTGATATCCTCATCATCCGAGGTGCGTTCTTTCCGCCTTGGAGGAGGACCACCTGCCTCTACGCCACTGCATAGTTTCCGACCCCTGCTGCCGGTCATCAACGAGGAGCAGCATCATCTGTATCAACCAGTACAGCATCAGCAATTTGCCACTGCGGTACCTAGGATGCTTGAAATGGCGCTTAGCCCGCCCACAAATACAGCAACCTTAGCAGAACCATCGGCTAATACCTCTCCTTCGGGTGAACAAAGTCGTAACTGGGGCTGGATATTTCGTCCCCGCGATCAAATTGTCAACTATTCGGAAGCTATGGACAGGAGGCCGGTACAGAGGAGACGTCGTCGGCGTCGGTCACGCATTCTAGCTACAGATGCTAATACAGTAGAAACGCCACAGGAACGAATTCAAGTTGAGGAGCAATTGGTGTCTACAAGCAGCCAGGAGATAACGAAAACGTTTATGGCTAATTTACTGCAAAAAGCTTCAGATTCAGTTAGTGCTTTACAACATACAACAAAAGCGTTAGAACCAACGGCTTCAGTTTCGACGACTCTAGGCCAAAGTGCCAACAATCTGGGACCGGATCAGATGGAACTAGGGGAAATCGAACAAAATCATAAACCTTCGGATCCCTTACATTTTAAAAGTCAAACAAACGAAGAGTCGACTCTTCAACAGGAAAGATGTCCCTTAAAGGGCACTACTATGGATACTGCTACTAAGGAATTACCGCTCTTATCCCCAGCTCCTGCTACTTCTGAAAAGGTACTGGAGACTCTTCAAGATCTTCCTCGATTAAGTGATATAATATCCAATGAAAAAATAAGGAATTTGGATTCAACAATTGATATATCGAATATATCTGCGATTAATTTGGAGCAACCAAGTTTACCAACGATAGAGAACATGGAAATTGATAACGGGGCTGCCAATATAAGCGGTCAAGCCATTGTGACGGATGTGCAGATATTAAGTGGACCGACGGTGATATCATATTGTAATCTACCCGACGATACATCCAACCTATCCAAAGAAGTAGTACAGCTGTCAGACTTCGGATCTCGGAATGTTATGGCTTCCGAACTTGTGGTGTTGGAAAAGGGTCAAGCTGATAATTTACTATATCATCGGGAATCAATGGAAGACTTGAGTTACATTGTGCAGCATGTGGATATGCTGCGTCTAAATATCGATCGTCAGAAGGAGCTGTCGTTGACAAGAGACTGCCCTGAATTCCCGTCTGATCTGTCGATGCCTGCCGTCAAAGTCTACGATCCCAAAATTGTTGTAAACATGCCACAAGCTAAGATTCGTCTTATTCACAAGGTACTGGGTGCCCTCGTTATGCAGGCCCAGGTGGATATGCAGAGTGCGGACTTCATTCGGAGTCGCATAGATGCAGCGGTGACGTTTCGGCTATTGCTCGATCTTAAGGCGGCCAATATTATAAATCTTAGTAAAGATGGTCGAATCTTCTCCCTGAAATAGCGCATAAATCGCAAGGACTACAAGAATTGGTTATGTTATTAATAAAACAAAATATATGCGTTAATATGGGTTTATCAGATTAAGGAAAAAAGACTCGATTGATATTAATTTATCTTAATTAAAAAGTATATCCAGATTTTACTTTACATTTTCATTAATTTTCGTATCGTTCATAAAAATATAATTGGTATTTTCTTGCAACTACATTATTTTAAAAATGTACATTTAAGTATATGTTGCACATAGCATCGCATAATTTAAAAGGATTACAAGAGTAGGTTGTTTTAAGTAAGAAGTAATTAGAAAAGAATCGATTAAATAATAATAAAAAAAATAAATAAAAATATATTTGTAATTTTCTTTTTCTTTAATCATAATCAGGAGCTTTCTATTATATATGTCGCAACGGCCCGATTCGGACGACATCATAGTCTCCGTATTTACATTTTTTGTCAACCTGGGTATTAATTTCACACTCAATGAACTGACTTCAATGAGAACTTTTTTATTGCCATTCTTATATGGTATATAGAATTTATTACTTACTGAAAGGGTATTTAAACTTCAGCCTGCGGACGTTGGCTTCCCTTGTTTAATTTACATTTCAGGTTTATGTTGCTTTATTCTTATTTATTTGGTATTTACTTTATAATTAATTATTTTTTAATAATATAAATGCATATTTTTTTATGAGAAATCAATTGCTTATTCTAGGTGAAGAACGCCGTGGCGGCCGCGGTGGCTTTAATCGCGAGCGTGGTGAACGTGGGGATCGCGGTGAGCGTGGGGATCGCGGTGAGCGTGGGGAACGAAGGGAACGCGGTGAACGCGGTGATGGAAATGGTTTTGAGCGACGTCGTCGAGGCGATGATGACGATGTTAACAACAATAAGGACGACTTTGGTGAAGACGGAGAGAAGAAACGCGAGTTTTACATCCCACCAGAACCCAGCAACGATGAGACTGAAATTTTCAGCAGTGGAATCACTTCGGGTATTAATTTCTCCAAATATGACAACATTCCAGTCAAGGTAACATTTGTTAGCTTTCTTGTGGCGAATAAATTAATAATTTAAAGTTTTGTATACCTTTAGGTAAGCGGCGAGAATGTACCAAAACCAATTGGTAAATTTGATGATGCCGGCCTCCGTGGTATCGTTTACGAAAACGTGGTGAAGTCTGGTTACAAGGTGCCCACTCCGATCCAAAAGGTCTCTATCCCAGTGATTGCCGATGGGCGTGACTTAATGGCCTGCGCGCAGACGGGCTCTGGCAAAACTGCCGCCTTTCTTTTGCCGATTCTTAGCAAGCTGCTGGAGGAGGCCCAAGATCTGGAAATTGGGAAGCCGCAGGCCGTCATTGTCTCACCCACTAGGGAATTGGCCATACAGATTTTCAACGAGGCGAGAAAGTTCGGATTTGAATCCTATTTGAAGATTAGCATTGTGTACGGCGGTACGTCGTTTAAGCATCAGAACGAGTGCATCACCAAGGGATGCCATGTGCTGATTGCCACGCCGGGAAGGCTGCTAGATTTTGTGGAACGCACTTTTATCACGTTCAACGACACTCGGTTTGTTGTGCTCGACGAGGCCGATCGCATGCTGGACATGGGCTTCTCGGACAGTATGCGCAAGATTATGACACACAGTACGATGCGTCCGGAGCACCAAACACTTATGTTCTCCGCCACATTCCCGGAGGAGATTCAGCGTCTGGCTGGAGAGTTCCTTAAAGACTACGTGTTCGTTACTATTGGCGTAGTGGGAGGAGCATGCTCCGATGTTAAACAAGATGTATTCGAAGTGAATAAGTTTAATAAGCGTACCAAGCTTATGGTAAGTCTGTTTTTTGTTTCTGTTTATTGTCTATTTAATATATATATTCCATAGGAAATTTTACGAGAGAATGCGGATGGTACTATCGTCTTTGTGGAGACGAAACGTGGTGCAGACTTTCTAGCATCTTTTTTGTCAGAAACAGAGTTCCCCACCACCTCCATCCATGGGGATCGACTTCAAAGCCAACGCGAGCAGGCCTTGCGTGATTTTAGGACTGGAAAGATGAAGGTATTGATAGCCACTTCTGTGGCAGCCCGTGGACTGGGTAAGTCACTGCGTGTTAAAATTTTATCATTGTTTATATATATTTAACGTACTTACTCTTTTCATACTTTCTAGATATCAAGAATGTGAAGCATGTGGTTAACTTCGATATGCCGAACAATATTGCGGACTATGTTCATCGTATCGGGCGTACAGGTCGTGTGGGCAATAATGGTCGTGCCACCTCGTTCTTTGACCCAGAGCATGACCAAGCACTTGCTGCTGACCTCGTCAATACGCTGGCGGGATCTGATCAGACGGTGCCGGATTTCCTGCGTCAGATGAGCAGCGGTGGTGGTGGCGGTGGTTACTCAAACTCCGGGTTCGGTGGGGTTGATGTCCGCGGTGGCGTAAGTATTTATATATATATACAAAAAAAACTTACTAGAACCAGATTAGTAACGCCGATACGAATTTTCGTGTTGGCTGTGGAGTTGGCTCCAGGCTCCTGAAAATATTTTCAAAAGCCAGAAAAAGAGCACTCTGAAGCCAACTTCTTTCTTGTAAGCATGCAGCGATAGCCGATTATCAAAAATAGGCCTTCTGCATCTTTATTTTAAGATATTTACCTATAACCGTTTATTGATATATATATATATTTTTTTTTCTTTTTTTAGGGTAATGCCATAACATGTGCAACCACCAACGAGGATGACCAGGATTGGGACTAAAGAGATGGTGGGAGGCATAGACGAATATTAAAAGATACATTGACATTGGAACAAATCGGGTGGTATATATAAATAATATGTATTAAAGCCATTCGGATAAGTTTTTAATTTCCGAGATGGAGATTATAATTTAAATAATTAAATATAAAATGCGAAACCTAAATATCTTGTATTATTGAGTCAGTTTGGTAATGTTTATAAAAGCACAGATATACCATTTTAATCTTGTGTATACCCTGTATAATCATATGTTTGCACTTATGTACTCATCCTTGTTGGTTTTGTTTCGTTGTTTGTTGTTTGTCTTTCCTTCTGTCTGCCTTCCTGCTACTCTCATGCTCTCTCCCGCTCTTCAAGCCGGCTTTTCTCAGCGCCTGCCTCGCCCTGTGACCGCCCCCAAAAGCAAACCGACATCGACCAACAACAAATGTTGCTTTTGCGTTTGCTTTCCTTTGCAGAACAAAATCAATATCGCGGGAAACTCACCACGGTCCTAGCTATGCTCTTTGCGTGTTGGCTGTGTTCTCAGTCTCTGATGGCATTTCGTAGTGAGCGTTTCATTCGACGCGTTTCCATATATATAGGGGAAAAAACCTTAAATTGTTTAATAGCTGTGTTTTCCAAGCTGAAATAAATTGGGGCAATATTTATTCCGGGCGCCTAAAAGTATGCAATCGTTATATTTACCATTTCCACGGAAAATGTGTTGATAAAACGCGCGCGTAGGTGTGTGTGTTGTTGCTGTGTTTAACCTAGATGCAAGAAGCGATTATGAAATAAGAAAACCATTTGGAATTTTATTTATGCTTTCACAAGCGGGGGAAAGGGAGAGCTTTTGAGGAGGGCTATGTATTTCGCTTTTCCTTTGTCTGTGCTGGAAATACAGTAGCATTTATTTGGGATCGGTCAGGGGGTGGCTTCCACCCGTTCCCAGCAACTACAATAGCATCTTTTTAGCCGGCAATCTCTTGACACTTATGTATATTTACCCTTGCCGATTGTTGAGTTTTTCTTCCCATACCACACGCTACTTCAGCATTTTATTTTTAGTAGCACTCACGTTTTTGGTAGCCTACTTCTTTGGGTCAGTTAATAAAGTTAACAAAAACCACATTTCCCAGTGGATAGTATAGTTTGTTAGCGCGAAGCTACCGCAAAATATTCTTAAAAATCTGCGAGCCTGGATTGAAGTCCCTTTAAATGCTCCGGAAGGAAACCAGAAATAAGCGTTTTGTTAACCTAAGCAGAGAGACATATATTTTTTTCACCCGTCCGTCTTAAACTACCTTCTGAACCCGCGATAGATATTAATAACGCTGAACCAAAAATATTAATCGTAATAACAGAACTAATTTAAAAATAACCGTAATCTATATATATTTTAATAATCAACATCAGAAACTGGTTAAGGATGAGTCAAAGTTTTGAAAGTTTAATGCACGGCGAAGATGAAGGTGGCAGAGATGGAGCCCCCTACTCGGAGCGCCAGTCCTCGGACGATATACAGGAGTCAACTGCAACAATAACAACGACAACAGAGACTACAAATGCCGGCGACGGGGGCGGTGGCGCTGGCGACGAAGATGATTTCACCGATGACAACAATTTTGAATCGAATTTGCGACGTCGCAAAGGCAAAATAATATCCTGTGCCAAGGAAACCATCGAGAACGGTGAGTGCAAAAGCAAGTACTTAACCTCAAGGCATTTCAATGTGTATTATAGATTTGTTTTCCAAAATTTGGTCAGCTGTCTAGTAATTTTAAGAAATAATAAAACTCAAGGTTTTAGATCTCTTTAGCTGTTATATTGCCATGGCTTTAGGGATGTTGAATAATTTAAAGCAGAAATAATTATTGTCCTCAATTGTCCAAAGAATCGATTTTATATTCTGATAAGCTAATTTTGAAACCGGAAAGCCAGAATTATGTCTAGAATATAATAATATATTTAAGGCTCAAGGGATTGAAGGACTTTAAGTGTATTTTTGTTGGGATTAATTACATACTACATGAAGCTATTTTATTTTAAACGCTTCCTTATTTAAAAGCTCACCATACTTTCCAAATTGTATAATGTATTTTCTTAACAATAATTCAAAGGAATTCCAAACTCCAAACTTGTGCTGTTACAGTATTTTTTATTTATTTTTTATTTAACCTAAAAATCCCTAACCGCGGCTACTTAACTTTATCTAAACTAAACTAAACGAGAACCGATTTCTTGATTTATCTATTACCAAAGTCAACTTAAATTATCGATTAAAGTCAACTAAAATTATCCTCTCAACTAGGGATTCTCTGGTTCGTTAACAATTTCAAAAGTAGCTCTGGATCTTCAGTCGTCTCCCATTTTGTCGCGTTTTTTGGCGAGGCTATCTGTCATTTTAATATTGTAGAAAACCATTAACAAATAACAATTATACAAAAGTGTACATAAGAGCTACAGTAAGCCAACAAACTTTTAGCTATATATTAAAAACTAATTATTTTGCTCCTACATATAATCAACACCACAGTAATAGTTAATTAATTGCAACATCTAAGCATTCATATTTGTTTAGGATTTCGTTCCGTTTATAGTCCCAGAATCCAAAAAAGTTGTAATAAAATCCCACTGAATCGCAATTTGTTAGCTGATTCAGATTGCACAACAAAATTAACAGCGTGTTGTGGCGTTTTGAAATAAACCCACGACGATGGCCCTTACCCGGCTTCTGCCCCCTTCGGCTCCTAACTCGACCCTCAATCAGCCGCCCACTTTGTTCGAGGGCGTTCAGGAAGTGCGCGGATTTACGTGTTGCCAAAATAGCAGACATGACTTTTAAACTTTCCTGGCAATCTAGGACAACCGACTGTGTGACGTGGTGAACTTCCTCACGGGCCCCACTCGACAACTGGCCTCAATGTTCCATTAGCACCCACCCATTTGACGAGAAATGCATTGCGTGCGTTAGACATTAGAAGAAATTTGGCGAATGGCGTTGGGAGCTCATCGATTTTTACCGAGTTCGTTGTACATAGCGTCTGGTAATGGAATTGAATCATACTTCGTCGCTCACATCAATCCTTGGCTTAGCGCCCCCATTTCTTTGCTCTGTGGGATCGCCTGCCTGTCTGTCTGTGTTTTCACTAGCTTTTTGTTTGCCTTTGTTAAATATTGTTCCCCTGCCATTTCTATCGCTCTATCGGTAGCGATGGCTCCTCGATTTCTGTGTAATAGTGTTGAACAACATAATTTAATTAAATACTTTATGAATACAAAAAAAAAGTAAAGTAATTGAGTTATTGGTTTGCACGCCAGAAGACTTTAATGACTTCAGCAGAAGGTGTAGGATACGTACGGTTGAGTACTGTTTCTGCACCTGTCTAACTCTTTTCAGATGAAAATTAAAGTATATCAAGAAAGTGTCGACAGGTATCGTTGATTTAACAGATAGACCCTAAAAGTTTACCCAAATATTGACAAACCCTCCCATAGGTAAGACCAAATCACTAGCGAAACTCATGTCACTTACTTTTTAAACACTATCAGCCAGATATTTTTTCATTTTGTAAAATCCACGTGGTGGTATTCCCTTGAGCCTGGCCAAGATTGAGTACAAAATCTTGCTATGCAAATGCGTGGCAAGTGTCGTGTGCAAAAAGATACATCTTTGCAATAAGGCATCTACCAGGATAACTGTCTGAATCGTCCTGCCCCAGGCATTGCTGTCAATCTTCTTCTCCGCACGTGCAGGATGTTTGGTGTTTATTTCCATCCGCTGCTTACATAGTTGCAATATGCGAGTACTTTTGATGATGTGGGAATTTGCAGGCGAGGACTCGCTGAGGTGGCAAGTGCACGGCGTATTCATCTTGAGCAGTTCTCAAAATAGTAAAGATATCATCAGGACATAGTTGCACCGGCACAGTGCAAGTAGTTATTTCTGGAGATCCTGTTAATTTGATTGATTGCTTGTTAATTTAATGAAAGTGGCTCTGAGACGCCTTAAGCTAAAATTAATTTTAAAATTATTGACAAATAAATATTTTCATGCAAATGACATGTAATATGCATTGCCAAGCCAAAGACGAAGCTATTTATTTGATAAACTTGCCGGTACTCGTGCTCGGCTTACATGGTTGTCCTGGCAATGCTCATGTAAAATCTTAATCCTTAAAAGAGCCCTTTTTCAAAACACAAACAAGGGAGGTGAATTGTTACCGTTTTCCATCCTGGTTCCGCCAATGTTCAGATAACCTGGTCCCATTCTTCACCTTTTCCTCGGTGCTAGTCACATAAAAAGGAAAAGAGAGATTGAGTCGAGAATAAAACGAAGTGCATATTGTATGGACTTGGTTTGTCTTACAAGTGTATTGGCCTTAATCCAAAGTATACACAATTATTTATGCAGGCACAGTGGACTTTGGTACATTAGAAGCACCTGATAAGTCATTTGATTTTTAGTTAATGGTTATCTAAGGTAGACAAGTACTTATTATTTATTAAAGAATTGGAATTATTTAAAGGTTCGCTATTTAATTTTAAGTGTACTTTCGCGGGACTTTTAAATGAGTGCTTATTCCTCAATAATGCCACTATTATGACTTATATACGCATAAACTGTTTAGCTTAATGTTTACCGGAAACGGAAAGAAAGCTTTAAATAAATCCACTCTGAATCTAACATACGGATCTCCAGTCAGCTTGACGTTGTTGATTAAATTTCAGTCGTCTTCTTACTTCATCGCTCTCTTACAACAAATTATGCTATGCTGTGGCCCGCCTTGTATTTCATTTTGGCGACCAGATGAGAGATGGGTGGAGAGTCTGCCTTAAGCCGATTTCATTAATTATTCAACGCACTGTCCCCCGGGGGTCCTATACTGGTGCTGATTTAACTGACGAAAGCATTGGCCGGCACTTTCTTGTCGGATTTGGCTTGGTTCGGTAAGAGAGTCGTCCTTGGCAGCGTCGACTCCTGCCTGCGTCGACTATCTAATGAATAGTAGCTGGTTTATGATAATGGTCTGTACTTCATTTCCTCAATTGCTCGAAAATGGTTAAGATTGTATTAAATTAAGTTAACAAGATTTAGGAACGAGAGTCTTGCAGTTTTTGTATACTTCTCTTCGAAGAGAAAATCACAAGAAAAAACGCTTTTTGACATTTGCTTATCTGGAAAATTTGTTTTGAAAAGTTAAGTTATATGGTAGATTTCTTATTAGGGTGAAAAGAAAAAAGCTACACTTTGATAGATTACTTTTAAAGAAGTGACATTATTATTTATCCTTGTACTCGTTTGCTTCCTGTCCTTAAAAAATTACAACTCCTTGGTTAACCATGTCACGTTTATTAAACTGATTTGCTCACTTCTGTAGTTGCTTCCTATATTTTATTGCCCCAGCTGCGATTGGCAAATTCCTTTAATGGTTCACAACAAATTAAATTAGACCCTTACCAATTTTTTCATTCTCACTCCCTTGGTTTAATGTTCCTATTCCCCAGGATGTAGGCAATATTCCCAGTGCTTTATATATCGCAGATATATGAGCAGTGCGTCCTTGGGAGTGTGGATACCATTTTGGTTAATCCTCCAAAGGATTTATGTTTACCATACCAAAAGTGGCAGTTGTAGTTTGTGCATTGATTGTTTATGAGTTTTTTGATCCCTTTGGATACCGGATTTTCATAAAAATTTAAACATAGCTAATTTTCTGTGTAAAGACATTTGTTTCCTATTTGATATACATATGAATGTATGCATTCATACATACATATTTTAGTGCCGCCGTTAAGCTCGGAATAATTATGTGATTACGCGTTCCGTGATTTATTCAGCTGCGCAAATATTCCCACATAGGTTGGTCGTGATTTAGAGGGTTTGTTTCGTTTATAATTAGTTGCAAATCCACCCAACGAATTATTCATTTTGCGTTTTTGTTGGTTTATATTTAGAGACTAATTTCCCTTTGCTTTTATCCTGCTTCTTAAACTGACTCAGGGTAATATTACCAACCAGTAGAAAACCCCACATTCCTACTCACAAAGTCTTCAAATTAAGATTGCCTTAAATAATTTTTGAATGTTTGGGGATGGCTCAGGGCGCTCCTCCAAAAATAACAAATGCCATCTTCTCGGTTGATGTCTTATTAATTATGTCAACATTTTCTTACTAAGACCAATAGAAATACATAAATCATTAGTGAGGAACGTCAATTTTAGATGAACAGATTTAGGGAATAAAAGGATTTAAAACATTTCAATTGGTACTTAGGCGACTAAGTTAAGTAACAAGAAATCTCTTCTTAAAAGTCAAGTCTCGTTCAATAAAAAATGAAATGAACATTTTGTAAAGGAGAGTTCAAGGATATGCTTAGACCGTGCCAGTGTATGCAAAAGCAGCCATCTTACCGACACATACTTAGAAATAACTGCCACTGCCACTGAATTATTCATTAGAAATACAAAAGAAATCGATTTTTTGAAAAGCCCGCCTGTCTGCAACCCATTAACGAAGATAACATAGAAGGTTGTGTGACCGTTATGAGCTTGCTGAACTTGAAAGGAACCTACCATTATTCCTTTCTTATCAAATGCAAACATTGACAAAGAACCAAAGAAACATTTCAAGTCTTTTGAAGAAGAAAATATGTTATTAGCGAAAACACTTTTAAAAGTCAGAAGGTCACGGCCCAATCGGGGCAAGGGGTCCTTCTCTGCTATCTGCCGTTGTGCAGCTTTTAAAAGTTATATTTTATTTCCTGCAGTTTCTTCGCTTTCTAATTTTACTTCTACCTGGAATGCCAAGATAGAGGCATAATTAATAACGACCAAACCAAACGGCGTTTCACGAGAGAATTAAAAGCAAAGTACAAAAATACGGGCCAGTTGCTTGTAGTTTTATTAAACCGTCAATTATAAGGTTATAATGGTTTATAAGTAGAATTAAAGTGGAATATAATTTTAAAACCAATGTTGATAATTGTTACGATATATAAAGAATTAAAAACGCTCTCGATTACATCCATTCAATATTTTACCAGGCATACACTAATTACTTAATAAGTAATTAAAGGACATTTAATTCAACTTATTTTATAACTCAACTAAATCAATATAAGAGTCCGATTTATCAATATAAACGATTTGCGATCATATCCTTAATTTTGTACAACTGTTACAACAAACTTCCGTGTAAATAGCAACTTAATTACCTTAAAAGGATTCTTAAAAACACTTGTTTAGTTTTAATTTGCATATACTCTATATTGTGCATTTTCCAGCTTCCCGCCAATTACGCCGCAAAGTGCCCTATGCCGGTCATTTGATGACGCCGCGTCGCCTCTGGCTCAATAAAATTCCCACACAATGTGACGTGGTTATTGAATTTCCCGAGGATGCACCCAACGAGGCACTGCGCTGGCTGCTGGCACGCATACGCTCTCAACCACCGGCTGGTCTGGGTCTTTTGGTCCAGGTCAAGGCGCACGAGAGCACGCGGAGGAATGCTTTCTATGTCAGTGCCCCTGTGAATGTGTAAGTTGATTCCTCCTGCAGCGGTTTTCCTTAATTAAAAAGTTTCTTTTTATATATGTTGTGTGTGTTTTAAATTTAAATTAAGCTTATGTACATACATTCACTGGCAGCCCCGCGGTCTTTGTTGCCTTTACTGTTCAGTGGCCTAATTAGAATATAATATATTTTATAAGCTTATTATCTTGTAATGCAAAATGTATTTGAACCAGTAGAAACGATAAATAATTGTAGGGTATCATAAAATCGAGCATTTTAAAAATTTTATTTCATTTAAAAAGAGCGGCCAAATCTTATTTGTAAAATATCTTTTGAAATACCGTGTTTTACACAAGTTGTTTTAATCTTTAATCAATTATTCTTATCATAGAAATTGATGGGGTTATACACCTTGTAAACTTTTAACTTAACCAACTGATTAATTGGTAGTCTTAGTAAGGTCAAAGTTTTCAGAATAGTAATTTTCCAAATATTACAGAAGTATAATCCCTTTAATAAGTTTGTTCAATGGAAGGATCATTACAAATATTCAGCTGAGCAGAGCGAGACTTCCCTGCTCATACACACAAGACT
The DNA here is from genome assembly GCA_008042675.1 of Drosophila seguyi. Classification (NCBI taxonomy): domain Eukaryota; kingdom Metazoa; phylum Arthropoda; class Insecta; order Diptera; family Drosophilidae; genus Drosophila; species Drosophila seguyi. The sequence continues at coordinate 9,899 of VNJU01007554.1, read as the reverse complement.
TTGTAGTGTTTTCTCCGGTCTTAAGGCATTTTCTGTTCGGAATGATCAGCATTTGTTGTTTATTATTATCCATTAATATAATTTAATAATATTCAAGAATTCTCTTTTTTAACCCCTCTCTGCAGATTGTTTAGAGCCGCCGAAGAAGCCCGCCTGCCCAAGCGTCTGCGTCCCGATCTAGGCGGCGCCCTCAGGGAGTTTACTACCCGTGAGAGTCATTGCTTCCAGCAGCTAAGCGGCGATGTGGGAAGCATCGTTCTGTTCACCTCTCAAGAGCGTCAATGGCTAGTGCTGCAGGTCCTACAAGGTCTACGTGCGGGTTGCAGTGATATCGATGCCCTGCACGGTCGAGCAGCCGTCGCCGAAGGACAGAGCATAATGGCTGCCTGGCAGGATTCGGGACTGATAACGCAGGTTTTTCCGCTCCACGAGCCCAGTTCGTTGACTCAACTACAGACGCATTGGGTTAGGCAGATATTTGCCCCGCAACCATTGGGTAAGTTATATTTGAACTTGGAGTTACGTAGAAAGGAGATCAGGCCGCAATATACTGTTAAAATAAAACTCTTATTTGTACACAATGATATTCATACATATTTTCATTTTCCAGATGACATTGCTGCCTATTTTGGCGTAAAGGTGGCCTTATACTTTGCCTGGTTGGGACACTACACTTGCGCCTTGGGCGTCCCGGCTGTGTTTGGCACTATCCTTTACTTCATTTTGTGGGGCAAGGGTCAAACGGCTCAGGATATGGGTCATGTCCTCTTCTCTCTCTTCAATGTGGCATGGGCTTCACTGTACCTGGAAGCCTGGAAACGATATTCCGTTGAGTTGGCTTTTCGCTGGGGAACCTTATCAACGCCTCCAGAGCTGCTAGAACCACCCAGGCCCCTATATAAGGTAATTGTAATTAGAGCAGTGCATTATGATTAATTATTTGAATCGATTGTAGGGTCCTTTGGTGGAAAACAATGTGACGGGTCGCCTGGAACCCAAGGAGGCGCCTGCGTGGCAGCGTCGGGCTTTTCGCTACCTGGTTAGCTTTCCCATCATCGGATGCTGTCTGTGCTTGGTCTTTGCTGTGATGTTTCTCATGTTGCGTTTCCAGGTGAGTTGGTAAAAAGAAAAAAAATATATACAGGATATTTTTAAAAGTGTGTGTTTGTGTAAAATGATCTATAAAAAATATATATATATACCCTTGCAAATATTGATCCGCCATCAAGAAAAAGCTTTCGGAAAGTACATATATAGATAGAACAGAAAAAATTTCAGTATTTATAAATAGCTTTATAATTTATCACTATTTGACGGAAAAGTTGATCCATATTTTGATTAATGTACAAGGTCAAATATTTCCCTAGTTAGATAATATCGAAACTTTAAAGTTGTATGTTATGTTTCGATAAAAAAAAAAAAATTAAACAATTCGTGTTTTAGCAATTTTTGACTAAAAATATATTAAGAAAATATTGTAAATTTTTAAGAACAAAATAGTATGGCAAATTATGCTATTTAAGTCAGACTATTTTATGTTTATTTGTCAGTTTTTAAATTTATTACCAAAAAAGTATTTAACAGTTTTTCACTTAAGCTTCTCATAAAATATTTGTTTTTTTTATGACAGTAGAAAAGTTGATTTAGATTTAATATTCACTGCGTAATTAATTAATAATAGCGGCTCTTCACCATAACGTGCTTTATAGTATTTTATATTTGCAATAACAAAATTAGCTGTAATGTTGTTTATGGGCCAAACGAAAGGGCCATCTACACCATCGAAGCTTTATTTTTGTTTGCAAGGGTATGTGGTAAGCACTTTTCGATCACGCCGTTCGTGCTTTGGCTAAGGCCGTTCGCACGATTGTTACACGGTGCGTATAATTTATTTAGTTTTCACGTTGAGCAGCTCAGCAATTTGTGTGTGCGGGTCTGCGCGTATGCGTGTGTATGGGTTTTCGTGTGTCGCCTGTTTATCAATTATCGTACACTTCGTTACCTACCTGTTCACCACAGTAGTAGTTTTTGTTGTTGTTGTTGTTACCTACGCTCCACGACCAGCAAGCAAGCGAAATAAAAACAATCGTTTTAGCTACCTTGCATACACACCACGCACACACAAAGTTGTTTCGACTTCCGGTTGTTAGCCTTGCTGCCAGGCATTAACGTGGCTCCGTTCGATGCATTTTACACAAAACATTATTCTTAGTTCTTTAAGCAATCTGTCATGCATTTATTTAGATAACTCTGGAAAGAGACTCTGTAAAATTAATTGGTTTATCACTCATCTCACGCATCGTTGAATTGATTTTATATTTTCTTTAATATTTTTGTGTTTATTTTCTGTTGGTTTTTTGTATTGTTGTATACTTCACAGGATTGGCTGGATCACCATAAAATACCAGATCGAGGAATCGCTCAATGCATGTATAATTTGCACAAGGTTCTTATTAATTTGTATCTTACCTTTGAATTGTTCAGTATCTAATATATCTATCTGCATTTATTTTTTTTCGTTGGGAAAACATATTTGATTATCGTAAAAAAATACATATAGAATAAAGAGTATCAATAAAAAACTAATAAAACAAATTGTAAAAAAGGGATCCAAGAAAATATTGATATCTTAGTATTAGCCTAGAAGGCTATATACATATATAGATGTATAGATCAGTATTAAAACTCTGTGATAATAAGTCGATATCCTGTTTTACCACCAATTGCACCATCTGTCTTCGATTTAATTAAATTATTGGATTATATTATAGGATAACATTTAAACTTATGTATATTAAACTGCTATATTTTCCATATCAAAAGTTTACTCATGATTCCAATGAAAAACAAATAAATAAATGATTTATTTAAAGGAAATAAAAACATTACTAATAATAGACTTTAAAACCCATACCTAAATTATTTTATACCTTTTACCAAGACTAAGAATACCTTTCACTCTGAAATAATATAACATTTAAAAATGTTCATTTTATTCTTATGCATTTATATGTTTATGTTTAGTTAGGAAAATTACAAATATTTAGTATTCTCAGTCCATGGGGTCAAGGTTGTGGAAATTGTTTTGTTTTCTCCCACTCTGGCACTGTTTACCAAGTACATTTTCATTAAAAGTTTTCCCACATTTCGCAGCTTGGTTGAATTATTTGTGCAATGGTCATATTTTTGTCTATTTGGAATTGTTTTCTTGCTTTTTGAAATGGGCCTAAATATAATTCCTTATGAAGGAATGGCAAACAAATGAAATATAAAAGCAGGAGTCTCTTCAAGATTCCTCTTAATAACTAAAAGGCATAAAAGCGAAAAATGAACCCATTATTATTCCACCTACTTATATGATTTTATCGACTATTTTAGTAGTATTTTTCAGTTCGCTTCCAAAAGCTAGGCTTAAGATATTACTCAAAATTGTTTCTGGTAATCTAATATTGTTGCTTAATATACATAGTATGTATTACATACATACATCAAATAAACTGCTAATGAAATCCAGGAAAAATTACACAATTATTTCAAATTGTGTTATAAATTCCTGAGAATATAACTAGGAAGTAATGAAATCAAATTGACTGCGTAAACATTTAATAAGCATTGCCTTAGCAGAGCAAAGAGAAGTAGGAGAATGAATAATAAGTGCAGGTTAATTAGGGAAACACAATGCGGAAATAACAGAGTTTAATGGAAAACTCGGGGACCAATGGACTGGGCTGATTTATTTCAATTCTGTTTTATTCTATCCGTTCTTTCATAGGACTGGTGGGACTCGAAGTTGCCCGAGGATAGTGTCTTATGCTGCCTCAGTGTCATACCCAAGGTTTTGCTAGCAGGAGCCATTACCCTAATGGACGAGGCCTACTTTAAGTTGGCCGTTTGGCTCAATGACAGAGGTTAGTTGGCGAATTTGTTCGTGCCAAGAACTTACTAAATGAGTTTATAATATTCCAAAACAGAAAACTATCGCCTGCAGTCGAAATATGAAAACCACTTGATAGCAAAAGTGGCTCTTTTCCAGTTCGTGAACTCGTTTCTATCTCTTTTCTATATTGCCTTTTACTTGCGCGACGAGGACAAGCTCAAAGAGGTGTGTGTGCTTGCTACTTGACCTTATTATGGGATATTCAAATATTCACAAAATATATACTTCCCCTAGCAATTGGCGGGCCTGCTTATCTCCCGTCAAATCATAGGAAATCTACGCGAGTCGGCCATCCCCTATTTCGTTGAACAGTGGAAACTGGCGAAACTGAGCTTCAATATGTGGGGTGCCCTGAGTCCCACCCAGAACGTTACTCGCAGTCTGGCGGAAGAGCTGGCCACGGCGGAAGCGGAGCTCAAGGCAGAGGGCACTGAAACGCCCACAAAGACGCATCAGCCGGAGTCGACCAGTAACCGGAATATTGGCCAGGCCGAAATCGAAAGTTCATTGTATAAGGTGAGCGGCGCAAGACCTTGTAATTATTGCGTTTTTGCCTGACTTGGGTTTTTCTTACATTCAGTACGATGGCACTTTCTCGGACCACTTGGAGATGCTTGTGCAGATGGGCTATGTGGTGCTCTTTTCAGCCGCCTTTCCGTTGGCTGGAGTTTGTGCCTTGGTCAACAACCTGATGGAGATTCGATCGGATGCCTTTAAGCTGGCCCATGTCCACCAGCGCCCATTTGGGCAACGTGTGGCCAACATTGGGACCTGGCAGAACGCTCTCAGTATCCTGTCGCTCGCCGCAGTCATCGTGAACTGCGCCCTAATTGGCCTATCTGGGCAGGTGTCCAGACTGTGGCCGGGTTTGACAACAGCGCAGACCATCATTCTGATTGTCACCCTTGAGGTGAGTTCTTTAAACATTTTGATGTTGCTTAGAAGAATCCTTTCTACGTATTTACTTTTCCTCTCGACATTCTAGACTTGTACTTATTTATAGAATTAATTATTTATTTTGTTTTTTGAAATCACAGCATATTATGTTAGGTCTGCGCCAAGCTCTCACCTGGCTTTTACCTGAGTTGCCTTCCTGGCTAGCAGCGGAAATCGCGCGGGCCGAGCACTGTCGCCGGGAAATGCAGTGCAAGGGTACCTCACCACGACCCACGCCACCCACCCCGCAGTCGACCACATCGACGCAGGAACAGGAGTGTGGAGTGCCAACGGAGAGTGGCGCGGACAGCACACGGAATCAGTCCATGGAAAGTCAGGTGGCCGAGGACATACTGCTCTATGGACAGGAGTTTGCTGGCTACGGCCGGAACATAGAGGCAGACGTCAATATTTTTGAAAATCGCGATTCATCGCCTGATTCGCCGCCCTCGCAGGTGGGTGGTAAAATACAAAACTGAATATATTTGCATCTAAACTGATTGGTTAATCCTTCCAGACTAGCACTATACTCATTAGGCCGCTGCATGAGTCAACGCCACCGCATGGCGGTGCCTCTCTCACCAGCTTACATCAGGACGGTAATGGCGGGTGAGTTTCGTATTCATTACAATAATAATAATAAAGAAGTTCGCTTCCTGGAAACCTAAGTATTTTGCTCACGCCAATGTGCCGGGCTAGCCACTAAGGGCTAACCCCCAACTCAATTAACATACACATCAGTCCAATTTTAACTGAAGCCAACTCACATATTTTGTATATTAAAGCTCTTAATAATTATTTAAGCCTTTACTTATAATATTTTGATAACTTTCAATTATTTTCTAATTCAGTAAAAAGCTTTTATTTATAAAACAAAATCAGTAATTCTATGTCTATACGAATTTCATATTAGGAAAATTTTATCCGTTCTACCTTAACGAACTCCCTGATTTTTTGTATTGTATGAGATTGTATATTTAACTAGCTTCCTTATTGTTGCTTTAAATAAATATATTCTAACCTATCTAATAAATAAAATTATTATACATTTTAAACTATCATTTTTTTTTACTAAATTTTCCTATTTTTTCCTACTTTCCTCTCACGCTTTTAATGTGATTTCACACAGAGCTTCCGCCAGCACGCTAGCGCTGAACTCCGCCTCATACGCTGCCCGGATGCAGTCGATGCATATTCAAGAAATACCGCCATTCCGAAAGAAATCCAGCGATTCCGCTGATCATACTGGCAGCAGCACCAGCAGCAGTCCCCAGCGCACCACGATGCGACAACTATCGGCGCAACGGGAGCCCCAGCAGACGATCCCAGAGATACCACCTTACAAGACGCGCAAGATATCTGCAGAGAGTGCTATGCATCTGAATACGAGCGTAAGATCTGGACTTAAGGCTGTTGTAGGCCGAGTTCCCGTGTTCCAATTCGATCAAATTAGAGTTTAATATTCGATCAAATTAAGGTTTAACATTCTAAAGTGTAAAGCAGTAGTATCCAAGCAACAAAACAATATGCTAGAACCGATTTTCTGTGAGTAAAATTGTGCTGTGTCCGTGAGCAAATTTTTATAAGCAAAGGACTGGCAAGGGCTCACTCTCTGCTCTACACTGCTCTAGTGTGAAATTCGTTAAAATGTAAAAGAAAATTTACAGAAGGAACTTTTCCAGCCTGAAAACCGTAACCACCATTTAATTTGATTTATATTAAACATTTAAATCAAAGAAAATATTAGATCATTAAACTTCAACTCCATATATTTTGATCGAAATGGAATTGGGATCACATAATAGTTTATATTGTAAATGGGAATTTCACAACTGTTTCCATAGTAAAATGATGTAATCTTTAGCTGCTCAATGTACTGTGTGTGCGTCTGTAGACTCTCGCATAACCGTCAAACGCCTCGATAGTTATGCCCTTACTAGCAGTCAATAACTTTCCTAAAAACATTCACTTTCAATTTTCAAATCGGTTCCTACAGAATATAAAAGTAATGGTTAATTTATATTGTATTTTATATGAATTTATATTATTTTGATTACTGGGGTGTATAAAGACTTTTAAAAATATTAACTGCGAAAGGTTAAGAATAGAGGAAGTAATAGTAAAATACTCTACGTATAATTCTTAGAAAGTTCAGGCATAACTAATCGATTCTAATTTAAATTTAGTTTAGTTAGCTTGTGATAAAAAAAAAATAAGTTAACCTATGCCCTCACTCTACACTATAGCTCATTTTGGGCAGCAATGTTACTTATTGAATAGCACATTAAATGAAATGCACTTCCCCCACTCAATGAGTTTACATCACTTGTAAAGGAAATTAAATACCTAACCGAAACTCCCGCCCGACTTTTGTCATTAAAGGACAAGCTACACATAAAGCTTCACGCACCAGAATGGATGTCACGTTTAAAAGTCAACGACAATGTCAATCTGCATAGAAGCATAGATTGCATTGCAAAGGTAGCGATGAGATACTTACTACTCACATATATTCGCATTCATATATATAAAACCGGATGCATATAACTAAGAATAATGTTTTGTTACTTGCGTGTGTCTTGTTGGTGTGTTCTTACTCGAAAACTGCAGGATCAGTAGAAATGTATAAATAGTCCTTTCATATACAGTTATAATCTCGTTAAATATCGCTTTTATTGGAACTGAAGTTGGGACAGGGGGAAAATGCAACCAAATTTGATTTGGCATGGCAGATGCTTCCGAACACACACTATCATGCTGGCTTCTATATCACTCACCCATAAACTCACTAAGAATGGCATGGACTCTTAGCATCATACACCAAACACACTGATAGACTCTTCCCCGAAAGCTTTTGATGTCTGTAGACCTCGAATATTTGTGTATACTTTCTGTATATATTGAGAACAAAAAACTAACTATTTTATTTTAACTTACTCAACCCTAAGGAGCTCGGGAACACGTCCGGTACCGCGGACATTCTAAAGCCAGCTCCATCGTGGTGCAATGTGGCCATGAAGTCCGGCGCAACTGGAATACCACCAACGCAGCAGCAAATAGTCGCTTCGTCGTCATCATCATCGGGAGGCGGTGGCAGTGTCTTCAGTCCCAGTGGCGCTGGGCCTGCTGGAGCTACCGGCGGCGGAATTCCTAGTTCCCAGTCGAGGCCCAGTGTCGGTGCCATGTCCAATTCCTCATCAGGTTCATCTCATAAGCAGCAGCAAAAGCTGGCTAAGGAAGAAAAAGAGCGCGAGAAGGAAAAGGAGAAGGAAAGAGCTAAAGAAAAGGAAAAGGAAAAAGAAAAGGAAAAAGAGGCACAGGCGGCAGCAGCGGCATCCACATCAGCGGGAAATACAGATGATGAAGCTAAGGGTAGGTGCAAGGGTATTATAAAAAAAAATATATGTAACATAAATTATGAAATAACTCTCCTGTTTTGTGTTTCCCTACCGTATAGCCGCTGAATTGGCTGCTAAAAAATCTCGACTCAAGCAGAAGTTGGTGAAGAGTGCCAGGTCTGTGGCCATATTCTCACTCAAATTGAAGGAACGAAGACAGCGGGAGGCTGAGAAGGCAGCCACCATAGCTGTAGAGCATGCCAAGGTACGACTATAAAATAATAGCATAAAACATAGTTACAAATATTTTTGTCAAACTTTTTTGGGACCTCCCTACTAACAACCTCTGTTTAACTTTAAGGCTCTGGCCAAGCTGCCTATGCCTCAGCCAGTGGGCGGTGAATTGTCCCTGATACCCATCGAGCAACTAATACAAATTGAGGACATCAAGCCTGCACTCAAACCTACAACGGCATCGGGAACGACAGGACCGACGTCTTCGAGTCAAGCCGGATCTTCTATGTACCACCACCAGCATCAATATCCACCACAGCAGCAGCAGCAGCAGCAGCAGCAGTATCAGTATCCGCCTTCACATGCACATCCGAACACGGATAATTAAGCTTATTACACACAACGATTTCGCACACTTTGTAAATAGTTTTCAATACACCCCCTTTCACCCCATTCAGTCGCATCTCGACTGACTTTTTCAAAGTTACTGATGATCATAGGTATATGAGCAAATTTGCTGAATGTGTGTCTTGTCCAGAGTTGGAAGCAACTAATTTATTCATTTAGAATAGCAGTAGGCGAATTAAGTTAATCAATTGACAAGTGTTGAATGTTTTTTGTAAAGTGATTATGTTCCAATTTGAGCCAGTTTTGTATCGATAAAACTTAAAATATCGTCTTTTGAGAATCTAATAGACTTTGATATACAAAACTGCGTAATGAGAAGATGATAATATTCCCAAGTATTGGGCGGCAGTAGATGTTTTGCATCTGAAATAACGCAGCTGAAGAAATAGTCCTTAAGGCTAGTGCTCAGATCGATAAGATGAAATGATTAAATTAGGGTATTAAAGGAAAAATATAAAGGATGCAATTGGCCGAACTCTGGGTTTTTTCCCCAACAAACCACTAAACTAAACTGTTATACTTTACAGGAAGAATGTAATTACAATTGATTATTAATTAACAGATTAAATTTTGTTTAATAATATGCTTGCAGATGTGCTTAATTATAATCTTTTTACATATGGGGTTAATAGTATTAACCCAGTTAAACTTTAGGAATGTGGTAAACGAATTCAGTATAGATTTCCAAGTGTAACAAAATGCATCCAAATGCAATTTGTGGTTAGCAAGATATACTGAATCATATGCTGCTGCTTTCCATAGAGGAGAAATTTCTCTCTGGAAAAATATAATAAAATGAAAAATGAGTTTTGTTAGCAATCGACCGAATTTTGACAATCGAATTTTATGTACTTTCCAGCCAGCGCAAACAGACTTTTCCATAGGTAGTAAGGCTCATACTTCCTACCAATTTGGTATGGAAGTTGTACCTTTTTAGGAAGGAAAGTCTCACTGGGAAGTTTTTTGTTTCTAGCACAACTAATTTTGTTACAAGTATTAATTTTTTATATATAAAATTATCGTGTTAACCAACACAACTGACTGAG